>MOOZ01000200.1:40707-53115 GCA_002930495.1 Cecropterus lyciades | reverse complement strand
TGAAGGTAATACACTGGCTAATGCAATTACTTATATAAATCTGAGCATTTCTTATTTCATGATTTTAGAATAATATTATCGCGGAATTGGTACATTTTAATATGTTAAATGTACTCACGTTATGTGGTTTGTGTAACTGGGCCGAAATATCGGCAAAAAGAAATTAAAAACCAAATATCGTGAGTACCCGTAACATATGAATATTTCGTATTTTTACATGCATTACATTGTGTTGATTACGAAGTTTGCGAAATACTATATAAATTTATCCAAACATTGCACATGTCTGTATATTATGACATTGCGTAAATCATGGGACAAATAATAAAATCTTGTATTAGAAACAATATAAGGTTTGCACAGAAGGAAGTAACAAAAAAAAAAAAGATTCCATGTTCGTTTGTTGTGTATTTATAAGTTTTATTGTTTATTTTGACACGCTTGAGAAAAATCACTCATCTAGTCACACACAACTTGGGCTGACCGCTCATTGGCTACTATCACGAGAGCGATAGATGCTTAAGCTCATTTATTATCTGTATAAATGCGAAAGCTAACTAAATAGCCTTCGAGCAATTCTTGTGATACGTCAGTTACATTAACCAGTACTCAATCGGTATATCGAGCAGTAGTCCAAGCGATAGTAACCAACGGGCGGTCAGTACCCTTAGTTCGAGTTTATTAAGTGTCCGCAAAACGATCAAGATTTACGCTTTCATCTACTAAGGAAGTTAGTCGTACAAGAAATCGTACTAAGGACGGTAGGGTTGCCACCATTTTTTCAGCAATTAAATTACATTGACTATAAAAGGTAGGAAAAAAGTACGTAGTTTCTAAATCAAGTAAAATTTATGTTTTCGAGCGAGAGAAAATTAAGTCGAGGAAAAAAAGGAAAAGAAAAACCAAACAATGTTTGACACCGGTGTCTTTGCAATTTAAGGAGCAAAAAAGAATGTCGCCAGGGAGATGACTATAGAAACTAGTAACCTTATAGAACTGTATAGAAAGGTTGTTTTTTATTTGAATCCCAGACCATGCGAAATAATAATTTTCGCGTATTTTATTTCTTTATACGTATATAGTACAATTACCCCAAATAAAGTACAATACAAAGTACAATCACCTCAAACCAAGTACAATGTAAAGTACAAATTACCCACAATATAGAACATTACAAAGTACAATTACCCCAAATAAAGTACCTAAAATAGAGAGCAATTACCTAAAATAAAGCACAATATTCTATAAAGTACGGGTGGCAACCCTAGGCAACAGGTACAACGAGCCCGGTGTTCGCACGTACCTTCTGCACGGTGAGGTGCACGTACGCGTGGTGCGGCGGCTGGCGCAGCCGCTCGAGCATGGCATCGGCGCGGGCGCGGGCCGCGTCACGGTGACATCGCGCCGACGCCGCCGCCCCGACGCCGACCACGTGCGTCACGCGGGATGACAGGCACAGCTCCTCGCGCTGCACACACCCAAAGGAGATTTTTATTTCAAGTTAATATCGATAATCGATATTGAGTTCAACACGATATAATAAAAGAAATTAACAAATATTCACTATTTCAGATTTTTGATATAATAATGACACACTGCAATGGTCAATATCGATGAAAATATATTTAAGTTTTCGTATTATCAAATTTTTGAAATATCGTCGTTTATGTTCTAGCACCGCGTAAGTCATTTTTTGGCGGTAATGACATTTTGAAAATCATCGTCATTGGAATCGAAATACGCGATGTTTTGTCCAAACAAAATAAAGGTACGACACGAAAATACCTTTAAATTATGGAAAATTAAAAGTACCAAATGGAACTTTAGCGTCCATGTAAAATTAATCGGTATTTGTCTCTCTAAAAAAATTGCCAAAAATTACTTACGCGGTGATAGAACTTAAGCGACGATATATTGGCATTTCTTGTGATCTATTTTAGTTTCAGTATTATCATATTTACATGGTATTGTCGCATTTCTTATGATCACCCCAAAGTGATTTTGGCGACGATTCGACTATAATAATATTTTTTTCAGAATTAACGATTCATAATGCTCATCAATAACATAAACAATATATTAAGCAGGGACTGCTATCAATTCACATCAGTGTCCAGCTCCGAATACAACTCTGAGCCTGACTCAATGTCCATACACTGCATCTTAGGATATTGTCAAAAATACTAAATATATACATAATATTTATACATAATATTTTTTTCCCCATAATCATTTCCATCTTAACATCATTTATTAAACCATAATGATCTATACATTCCTTAACATCCGTAAAACAAATTCTTGGGAGAGTGTATAGGTAAGTAATTAATGAAATTGTTATAATTTTTATGACATTTCTCCATTTGAAACTGCATCAAAACAAAACTACTAAATTCAATTTTATTGACTAAAAATTTATTTTAGTCCATATTTTGAGGGAATATTTAGTCTTTATTTTATTAAAATCTACTCTATGAAAAGTTATTACAATTTGAAATAGTTTTTTTAACATGGTTTTAAATCACTTAGTACAGCTAGTTACTAAAAAATTCATATTTTAACTGTAACAAAAAGTTCCCAAGTTAGAATTACTCAAGTCATTTATTTGTTTGTACATGATTCAACTAATTTATTGTCGTAGTAAGCATTTTATACCTGCATTCAAATAAACAGTCAAATTCACTGAATCAACATTGTAATTTTAATGCTGTTGTTGCAATTCGAAAAACATTGTTCTTTGTAATTACGAATTGGCTTTTTTTTGTTCCAAAGTGGTATGTGTGTACCTGATGTTTACTGCCACCCATGGACAGGCTTTCTTATATCTAAAGTCATGACTAATGCACTTTTACTTCTATGAACTAAGATAGTTGCCTTAAATAAGAGTGACAATCACACCTTTCTACCGAAATGCAAGAATTGCTCCACGCTGTGACATAGGTGTGGCAATCCCCAGTCAAACGAATGGCATACCCATTCTATCACTTGATATAGCTTGCATTGGTTTTTGAAAATATTTTTTTTTTACCCAATTTATCAATTAATCTAATAGACATTGGTTGCAAAAGTTCTGGTGCAATGTCCACACAGATGGCCTATATGTCTATAAGATACATTATTTCACATTACTATGATTTTATATTTGCTTTGCATGAATAACTGCACAATTTAAAATTCCTCACTTATATGTTATAGTATCACTTATATGTAAAGTTTTATCATTGTTATATTATTTTATAATTGAAATCTCAGTGCTCTAACTCAACTGTTAATGGCCTTTTTATTTTTATTATTTGAACTTCAATCATTAAAAAGATAAAAATAAAAAGCATTGTTTATTTCTTACCTAGCTCTCCTGTAAAATAAGCATTTTTGTTTCGTTTTATTTAAAGCAGCAATATGATGACGAAATAGAATTCAAAGCATTTACATATTTTATTCTACAGATGGATCATGAAATTTAATGTATCAACCTATTTATTACACTAATACCATATCTGTAACTTGAATGGCATCGGGTAATATACTATTTCCATATAAAAAATACCTATAAAACATTATAGCACTACCAACCTTGCTCTATATGCAAATGTAAACAAATAAATTATAATCTTGATCTATAATAATAATTAAATATTAGTCACTATTTTTTAGATATCCTTAAGTTCACATTCATTGAATCTATTATTTTATATTTTTGAAACAAGACACAATTAAGCTGTGACTCTCGAGGACAAAGAATGTCGCAGTTTATTTGTGATTTAAATAGAGCCATTATTTTATATGAAGTTCGTCGCAACTGTAAATTACAAAGTGATCGCTTACCATCAGGTGGAGTGTATGTGTTTGCTAGTTTAAGCATATAAATATATCTTAATACTAGCTTTTTTGCATTGGCTCTTTGCGCTCCGTTGGGTCACCATGGTAAAAACTATCCTATGTGTTAATTAAGGCCATATACTATCTGCGTATCAAATTTTTATCCAAATTCAATCAATAGTTTTTGTTTGAAAAGTAACAAACACATCCATCCTCACCAACTTTCCCATTTATAATATTATTAATAGATACTTTAAAAGTCACATACAATTTAGAAAATGGTGTAGATTTAAATAAATGTTTACACAAGTCAGTGTTAATTTAAGTGAATAAGTTATATACACAACATGTTACAATTATATAAAATAAACATATTATATAAATATGTTACAATAAATGTTTCACATTCAGTGACATGAAAGCCATTGAATATTTTAAAATAGTATTTCGTATACATATGATATTTTTAGAAATCCCAGAATAGAAGTAATGAGAGCAATTTTATTCTATAATAACTTCAATTATTTTTTTTCCTTTTCTCAAAACTGGTTATCAATTAATTGAAAATATGGACCATAATTTTAATAACCTTAATGAAGAAAAATGTGATAAATTCTAAATATTTAATTTACATGATTTTTGGCCAGGATTATTTTGACAAAGGTTTTTATGTGATAAATGTAATTTTAAAATTTCAGGTAAGTTTTGGTATCTAAAAATTGTTTGTAAGTGCTCTAAACGAGGTTTGAAATTTATTACAAGCTATTTGTAAAATTTTAGTAGTATTTTTAGCTTTAGTATATGATGTAACTACCCACACTGGATTGTGATTATTTTAATACCCATATTGACATATTAAGCTTATGTAAATGTCATAATAACTGAGAAAGAAGATGTACGAGATTATTATTTTGAGTCAAATAAATAATTTAATTATGTTGCCAGTTGAAAAAAAATATAATTACCAATCAAATTAATTCCCTGGCAACTCTAATTGGAACTGTCAGTGGGTATAGTAAAACGGGTGTACATCGTCGAGGGCAATGTGAAAGTCAGCAATACGGGTGCAATACCGCGGCTATACGTGGAACGCATGATGCAACGCGGCGTTTCTAGTGGACGCGGCAAACTGACCGAGGGCTTTGCTACGACAATCGTGCTGATTGTTGCTAGGAAGTCATTTATTAGAAGCGCGCGAACGCAATCCCGAGCCGGCTGACACGACCACACCGCACACTCGCAGTTTTCCTCGAAATACTGGCCGCGAGTAGCGACCGCGGACAGACGCCGCCGGCCCGAGGCATCGCACCGACGACTCGCGCCAACCGTCCCGCGCAAAAAAATAACACAACCCCCGAACAACATCCCAATTTAGACTCTAACGACTTCCCCTTAAGAACCACATCTCCTTGACGACGAGAAGGCAATATCAACTGTCAAAAATTAAGCATACACACGCTTATGCCAAAGAAAACTACATTTCAAACGCCTCTTAAATGGATATGGTGCAGCGCAGCGTGATCGAGCTTGGCGCGCGGCCTCGGCCCGTTGCATTTCGCGTTGCGGCGGCGGCTCTAACGCGAGCATACAAAAGATGACCTAAAATCGAACGCAAGCTACGCGCCCAACTGGCCGACGGACAACTCTGTTTTAAACTGTTTTCTAAACAATTCTGACTCGATCGATGTGCCAGCCCGCACGTGTGGGTAACGAACGGCGTATATACTTACACAAAAGCCGTCCGCGAGGCCCCCGCGCACCGCTTATCACAAAAATAAGTAACTATATACTAGTCACTGAGACGGGCACTTCGTCACTGCTAGAATTACCACGAATCACAATTCACACTTCAATTGTTCACGTTTATGAATACAGTACATAAAGTTTGATTAGTTACGAGTTCAATTTAATACTTTTCAATATCATTTATTTATAATTTATAAGTAAAATCGAAAAAGTAACAACAAACACAAATCTGTCACACAAGATGGAGATATTTTGCTTTAGTTAGTGTCTCGCTCACTGGCGGCGCTGCGGTCGCATGGAAGGGCGAATGATTTCTATTGGTCGGTTTATTCTTGTACGTTCCATTCCATGTTGTCAACATAAAAATTTAAAAAGTACATTTATTTTTCATAATTATGGCTATAATACTTAATTTATTATGTACATTTTATGCTAACCAAGTATATTTAATGCGTATTTGGATTAAATTGAGCATAATAATAATATACCTTTCAGCGCGTACTTGAATAAGAATTGCAATCATTTAGTGTGGCTTAGAACAGAACGTAAGTAATGTAACCAAATTCAGAGTGTCATAATAATAATGAGATAAGATATAGTTTTCAGGGTTCGCGGATTTGTTCTCATTATTTTATACATACATAACCAAAAACTGCTACGTCTATAGATCTAAAGTTAAAATATGATTTTGGCGGCAAAAATACACACTCAACTCACCAATCCCATATCTTGAAGTCGCTGAGAAATAGATCTAGCTAGTCCAGGCTCCGGAATATTCAAATAAAAGCAGAAGTTTTTACGAACTGTAAAAGGAAAACACATTTATAATAATGTTCTCAGATGATACGAGAATACAAGACCGTTGTGTCGGTTTTCAAACCCAGACGTACTTTTGTTATATTTTTCTTGAAGATGCAAAGTCGAGACCATCGTTACGAATAAAAAAATATTTTGACCAATTACGATTAAACACAAAATTCCTCCTTGTAGAGCCTGTATTTAGCCATTAACGAATAGAAATAACATCCTTAGGGATTCAAACATAGATCGTTACATAAGTACGTTATTTCGAAGGCCAAAATTGTGCAAAATTCACATCACATTTCTAAATACAACAATACGATTCCACCAAAAGACGAAATGTCACTGACAGCTGAGATCTATAGACAACGTACGTGCCGGGGATCTATGGTAATAAATCGATGTGGCAATCGATAATGGATTTCTTTGTTCATTAATTTACTTATTAATTCTTTTCTTGTTAATTATTCATTTAAAATACCTTGATGAACATAATAAATATAATTATAAAGTATATAATATGTATTTTTACTTTAACAAATTAAATTGTTTTTGTATTTTTACCCGCTTCATTCGTTGTTGTAATCCTAGGACATGGATGAACGAACGTGGCATGACACGAAAGCGCGAGAGATATGCGTATATGGCAGCTACCTATTCGTATTTTATCGATTACTCATGTATGTTAAATGTATATGTACGAAGTGGACGTCAGCCCGGTACCTAGATAGCGAGCTAGCGGCACCCGACCTGTTTATTCTGTTACGAGAGCGATGTAGGTCACCTGAATAAGTGCAATTTTGTATATTTCTATAAAAGTAATGTACGAAACTGCGTTTTGCTGTTGCGAAAACTTTCAATCAATTGTTCAGCATTATATAGTATCAAAAAGTATGATACTAGTCGTGGTTAACATATTTCCATTTATAAAAACACTAGAACCTACGATTAAATCCGTGACAATAATAAAGTATCTACTTACCTACTTTAAATTTCTGGCATTTATTAAATTATTGTTTAATACCATTTTAATTTTATTCATTAATTAGTTTCGTTGAATAGTTATTGACATAGATTATGTACGCAATATTTGGTATCTTAAATATTATTTGAACTTAATGCCAACAAAACAGGAAACAGACTTGCAAAATTTAAGATCGAGATACATATACAGCGTTTAATATTACTCTTTAATATATACCTAAATAGGGTATTTAGCTAAGTATTGAAAAGTAAAATCAGAAATCATTTCATATACTTACATAGTCAATTTTCACTAAAGTATTAAAAATAGCAAACATTATCAACATAAATAAATGGAAATTAATCATACAATTTACAATTATTGTAATGAAGAAGATACTAAAAGGTAAAAGGTTTTTATATCATACATAATTACCGAAATTTGAAAGATGACTTAGTTATTAGTATACATATTCACTAAATCTATATGTTGATAGTAATATGATTGTGTTTAAATCGTCATCTCAATTTGGCGCCTAATGTAATACTTGTCGCCAAACTTCTAGTTACCTATATTCCATTCGCGGATTGTTTTATAGCGAAGGTCAACTTAGGGCTTAGCTTACTGACAATATATTTATTCAGACAAATCACTTACAAACTGTAATACATATAAGATATTGTAGGTACATATTTCTGTAGTTCTTGCACGATACAAATAGATTAAATTGCTGCATGAGTAATTTGCTAGATAGAGCGCAATTCATAGAATGGAAACAGAACAGTGATATACGATATAGATATAAACGCTCATATCTCACTGGCGGAGTGGAAATAAAATATCAATACTCAAACATAAATTGAATCGTTGTTATTGGTAGCCGAACTACCCCTGTCGGTAGAGGGTCTGGCCACCCACTCTCCCTATTCGCCCCCCTGCGTTACCTATTAACGCAACACGAATTAATAACAATCAATCGTGCATTATACTTGTGTTATTCAAATAGAAAATACTGTAACTTACACTGATTTGTGTTATTCATTCTTTATTGAATTTTGGCTTTTAGCCTTGTAACTCTCTTGTCTCGTGGTACCTATACAAGATTGCAAGCGTAATAGCATTTTTGGGAGATTCGAGTCATATAGTACTTACTATACCTACTACAATACTATGATAAACCTGATGTAGAGAGTCATACTGCCCTTGTAGAGAAACAAAAACTGAAAAGTAAAAAGTGTAAATAAAACAAAATTAAGTATAATTCGATTAGTTTAAATAAAAAAAATGGCACATTCTAGAGCTACTTTGTATTCTTACTTAGATACATACCTACTGTACAAAATGTCTGATGAAATACTTGATACGGGACAGTACGTACATAAGTAACGATGTTCCTTAGTATACATTGTATACACATGTTGTACTTACGTTAAATTTAATTACCACGCTGCTACTAAAGCGAGCTCTAGATTCTGAGTCTCTGATTACTCTAATTAGGTATATAGTACTTATTACGAAGATTTAACTATGTATAAGTCCCAGCTCCGAACTAATGGTATTATAAATAAATAAATAAATTATACTATGAAACTGATAATATGAAATAGTAAGTGAGTGAGATGTTCTCCTAGCATTTATCTGATAGTAAGTGTTCACTTCCGCCCAATTTTAAATAAGGTTGAAATACCGACTAACTTACTTATTTACTACGAGTACATGCATGTATTTAATTGCAACAGTTAAATTTTGTACCATACGATGTTTAATTCTGTCTAAATCCAATGCGGTGAAGGCAAATACATGTATGTACCTTCTTTTAAGTACAGCACAACACCAGCCTTTAACAAAATGCATTACATTTTTGTTGAGAAAATTATGCTGAAAGCTCTCGCGGGTTGCTAAAAAAGGAACATAGGTTGTGACGGCCCAATCGATACCTCGATACGTCGTACGTTTCAACCCGCTCCGTTATTCACCGCTCACGGCAGCAGGTATATCTATTCCCTACTATTTCATCAGGTGAGACATTACAACTCCTAGTCTATTTGATATATAAAGTAAGTTATGTAGATCTATTAAGTATGTAGCCTAGGAATAAATGAGATAAGCGTTCTCTACTACTCATGTATGTGTATAATAAAGATTTTGAACATCGCTGTTTAGCGTGAATAACAGCATAATTCAAATTTCGTCAATTGTTATTTAAAAACAGTTTTATCCAAAAAGGCCTATGATTGAAAAAGTGGTGTTCTGACTACATCATGGTCAATGACCTTTATTGGTCAGTGGCCAATATAATTAATTTTATTAAATTAGCTTGATTTATGAACGTTTAATTTTTACTTGGCCCTCCTTTAAAATAAGCGTTTTTGAGTTGTTTTATTATTCAATTTCAAGCAGCGATTTGAAGTAGCTATCTACTAAGTATATGATCATGTATTACCATGAAAATTTATTTTACCGAGACTGTCAATTCGAGTATGATATGAGTACCGCATATTAAATGTTTAAATGAGAAGTCTGCTTCATTGTGAGATACAGTGTCCTTTACTATGTCCTTTATATTAAGTCGATGATATGATATCGTGGATTCGTGGGAGTAAGATGCGTTTGTCCTCATAACGTGGATCAATAATTTCGTATAAAAATATCTGAAGTCTAAAGTGACGTTGATTTTTAAAGAAATTAATGGTAAAAAACGCCCGGCCCACCTTCCTTTAGAAATTTTGTCTTTTTCACATCATTTGCTATTGTGACTACTGTTATGATACTATCAAAATTAAGCGTAGCAAAGTAAAGACATGTTTCCAGCTCGCATAGCGAACATGCTATGCGGCTAGGGAATTCGATCCCGGAATCCCGAAAACCGGAATCCCGGGATCCCGTATCATTTTTCGTTATTCAAATCCCGGGACATTTGTTAAATCCCGAGATTTTCGAGATTTGAAATAAATCAATTTTTATTTCTATTATTAAGTTTAGTTTTGTTAATACCGATAAGAATAACAAAACACATGTTTTTTTCACTTTTGGCGTATAACTATTTACTGACAATTCCGCCCACTACAATCGAGTCCGAGCGTGTCATTTCTGCAGCAGCTTATTTGTGCAATAAAATAAAGAGATTAGATTCTCTGTTATTTTTACGTCCCTATTTTCGCAATACCAAAAAATAGATATACCTAAGTATCTATTATTAAGAGTATTTGTTAATTAAAATAATTATTGTGACCTTCTTTGACTAATAATAGCTGGTTATATCTAGGTTTAATATTATGCGACACACAACAAAAAAAATTATATTTGCAATTTACATTTTTATTTTGATACGAAACATACATTATAATATACGTTTTTCGAGAGTAGGAACGCCTTCGCCTTATAATTATTATACCCAGACATGTCATGGAACATTTCGCCATATAAATGTATGCGTAGGCGTTCCAATTTATTCCTTGTGCTAACAACGAATCACATTCATACAGAATTATCTATTTGATTTTGGATAAAGACATCCATGGGAGGCAGATAAAACCAGTTGCACCCGATAAGCGATAAATATATATTATTGTGTTTGTATGTTTTGTTTTTATTATTATATTCACGTAACAGTAGACACTAGACGTAAATGAACGAAGGAGACACCTTTTGTCCGCTTTGCATCGGATGTCAAACCGGTTGCTTGCGAATGAGGCTCTCTGTGAACGAAATTATAGCAAAATATCTGTGTCAAGTGTCAAGCATAGTTTGAGTACAGACATTTTGTCTATGATTAAAGAATATTATACAGCAGGATATTTCGGGAGATATTAGTTGGCTTAAGCCGACAATTCCGGAACAATTCATTTAGCACGAGCAACCGTTTATACATTTGTAATTGCGTAAACATTAGCTTCGTTACTCGACCCTTTAGGTATTCGTGTTCGTTTCCCGACTCGCCATTATTTGCTCGAATATGTAAATGTGATACATAAGATTTTCTTTATTTATATAACACAGTAGAAGTATTAAAAATATATATGATGGGTATCATTTACGTAAAATATTAACATAAACACTGAACGCAGAACTGAAATCTTGATTCCGGAATCAGGAAAAGGTATACGATAATTTTGGTATCACAGACAAATATGTACCTATTGTTCATCTATGTATATAAACACCGAATCCAAAATTAGAGGCTAATTTTATTTATTTTTCGAACGCAGATGCTTTGCACCTCGACCAGCACGATAGTCTAGCAATAATTTATCTACGTAAAATACCTGGAACATAAACTCTTGACTGTATTGACTCAAACTTGTCCGGTTTTTGTACAGATATACAGACGCCGTTACACGTACAATATACGTGCCTGTATCTAAGTATAAGTGTATTTTCTATGGGGCACTGACTCAAGGCCTAAGGTTGATTGTGGTTGCGGGCGTGGTGCTACTATACGGAAACGAATAGCTCAATTTATTGCGAAATTTAATTAAATATATCGCTGAAGAAACTGATATCTATACTAATATTATAAAGCTGAAGAGTTTGTTTGTTTGTTTGTTTGAACGCGCTAATCTCGGAAACTACTGGTCCGATTTGAAAAATTCTTTCGGTGTTAGATAGCCCATTTATCGAGGAAGGCTATAGGCTATATATCATCGTCGAAACTTACGCGGGTGAATCCGCGATGCGCAGCTAGTAATTAATGTAACTGCAAAACAGGGCCTAAAGTTGATTGTGGCTGCGGGCGTGGTGCTACTATACGGAAACGAATAGCTCAGTTTATTGCGAAATTTAATTAAAAATATCGCTGAAGAAGCTGATATAAATGATATAATTAATGTAACTGCAAAACAGGTATCTATTCACTTACATTAAGTTTGTCTAAATCATTTACAAACCTTTTCAATCACGTTTTCATTTTGATTGCTTGCTAGTGTAATAATGTCTCTTACATAACTATATACGATGTTTCGAGTTCAATCTTCGATCCGTATCATGTCTGAAGGTATACGTAGGTGTCATTCGTAATACATTTGCCATTTACTGTATAGACGAACACGTATAAATAAATGTTACATATATGTACTATT
>MOOZ01000200.1:11941-25594 GCA_002930495.1 Cecropterus lyciades | reverse complement strand
TGCGGAGCAGGAAGTCGTTTAACACATTGTCAGTGTTCTGTATGTTCGTGTAGTCTGGACTGCTTACTTTAACTTCCTGTGAACAATTTGTAAGAATTGAGTAACTTTTTCGTTTACATTGAATGTTACTTACTTAGTGTAAAAGCACTAACATTAATGGACTGTTAAGTAATATATATAAAAAAAAATAACAAGTGAGTATCTCAAAATATCAGTCTGATGTTAAAAAAGTTTTTTTTTTTTTATTTAATGTGGCATTAATTAAAAAGTTTTACTTTTCATTTCTTTTTCTTTGTTTTTTTTGTTATATGTACTTTCCTTTTATATCCCCTTTTTGTTACACCGTCCATCATTAACTAATTTAGATGTGTGTTAAACATCTAAATGTCTATTATTGTTATAAGTGAAAATTTGTAAATGGCTTTCACTCAATTATAGTCAATAAGTTAATTAGTATGTAAGTTAGCAGTAAATTTTCCAAATAAAATAAAATAAAATTTAGTAAATCATTTAATCTTTTTACTTTCATGGAAACTTAGATCCAATTCGAACTCTCTTGAGCAAGGAATCTCATACATAACTATTAAAATTGTTGTCAAATGAGGAACTGTGAGTTGTACACTAGTCAGCGATAAGAGGGTAGATGTAAGGTATGAGGATGAGGGTAAGTGTAAGATATATAGTGAGGAGTGAAGTGGTAGAGGTGACTAAATGATAACAATGAAAGGATCAAATTATACAACGGAAATGACAACCTGTTAAACTTTAAATACTTAGTAAAATGCTTTTGTACAAGGAGTTAAAATAAGTAAATTATACTCGACATTAACGAAGATTCTTGTATTATTCTCGTGCAACAATGGACAAACAACTGTTTTTATCTACCTTTTAAATATCCAACATTATATAAACTACGCCTAAAAATATATGAAATTAAATAAATTATTATAAAAAAAACTGATTGCTTAAAAACCATTACCTGAAAAGGCCAAAACAAATACTTATACTACGTGTTGTAGGCGACAAACGAAAGTAGCTTTTCATATGTCCGACAAAATCTGTCAAACTGTTTAAGCCGTAGAGTGTGCCAAAGAAATTCAAGCATTCGTATCAATTCAGTCGGGCAATAATTAAAATAAACAATTAAACAAACATACCATAATATTCTGCTCGATGATCCGTGGGTCGTCGCAGATGGACTCCACGAAGAACAGCTTGAAGCCCATCTGGTGCACCACGATGTCGCGGATCATGCGCCGTCGCTCCCTCGTCGAATTTGTAGCATCGAACACCTGTTTATCGACATTAAAGTTATGCTTTCAAGTATTGGCTTAAAAACTAGAAGAGCGGTACAATGGCTGTTACTAAATCGATGCTTTTCATGTTCAAAACTTTATTGATGTGAAATTTCATGAGGCGCTATGTGACGGAGATCGACTTATGTAACGGAAAAGGTATATTATTTTTTATTGATTTTTAGAAATTATAATATATACCAATAAATATGTATCATACTCTTGTAATATTATAGTTTCACACATGCATTCTCTTTTTGGCAAACATAATGAAAAATAGCCAAGCGATGATGATTTTTAAACAACTGAACAGATTCTTTTTAATCATAAAACAATCTTTGAAATAATTTTTCAAACAAACAAAAGAACTGCAACTAAACCCGTTCATCCATTTAGGCGCCACTTTACCACGGACGAACAGATAAACACAATAAAATAACGTCCCCTTTTTTGAGTAAGGGTTAAAAACCAAAAGTTTGTGGTCGACATTTTATTTTTAAGCGACTTTGTGTCGAATATTGTTTTTATCATGTTAAAATCTCGTTCTAATATTTTGGTCTACTCTCTTTTAGAACTGGCAATCACGTTCGGTAAAAAAGTAAGATTCTGTGACTGATAACTGACTGACAGTGATAATTTTGCCGCACTTTGGCACAAAGTGTATGAAGAATTTTCTTATAAAATATGTTTGGTATATATTAATAAGACTAGCTTTAAAATTTTCTTCAATTAGTTACCTACTGTAACAGATTTTAATAAAATTGATTAATAAGTGTGTTGGTAAAAATGTCCAACTTTAAATTTAAAAGACTGCATTGCAATTTTCATAAATAACACATATTCCAATGTTTCAAATTTCAATTATGCAGTCACGTAATTTTATCTTAAGAAATGCCAATATTTAGTTCGATGCTAGTTCATTAGACAAACAAGTGTTGCGCAAACAAACCAATTCTGCCTTTTCTTTCAAAGAATTTTTAGCTCTCTTCTTTTATCTTTCCAAGCACTTTCAGCTCTACCTTCTTAACGCAGAACCCTTCTAAGATAAGGACAGGTGCTTAAGTATCACTCACCGCCACCTCACCGCCCTTCACGAGCCACTCGCAGACGTCCTGCAGCGCGTCCAGCGCGCACTGCTGCCGGATGGCCATCGCCTCCTTGTTGTCAGCGCGGAAGAACTCGTGGCTCGTGTACGCGGTGGTCGCGTGCCGCCTGTACTCGCCCAGATTAAATACTGGAAGGGGACGAACACTTGATTTACTATTATTATAGTAACAAACGAGCGTACAGTGATGAGAGCATGGTCTAAGGGTATCAGTTATCGACTAGGATTGGTTTCTACCTAAGGTCGGTAAATCATACGTTGCTACTTCTGAAAACATTGGAGAGAGGGTTAGATCGCTTTATAAATCAGTAACAGGAGTGAAGCTGGTGTCTCCAGAGTCGAACTACGAAGAGTTATTGGATATAATTTTTTTTTATCGCAAGTTATTCTCAGGGGCAGTATAGCGATCTTACTTGGAGTCTTGCTGATGGTCTAGGTTATACTAGGATCTTTAGGATTTTAAGTTGACTAATTTTTTTTTACCAGCCGATGGTAAGTAGTCATTGCTGCCTAGACGCCTTAGACATCTAAAAGCAACTTGATTATAATTCTTTATAAATTCAATCACAGATGCATTGCTACTCCAGATGGCTAAGATGGTAGCTTCATAAAAGTGAGCCGGCAACCGCACCCTTCCAACGAAACGCACACTATAGAGATAAACAAACAAAATGAGTTCGGCCGATGATGCCAATGACAGCACTCAAGCTCAGGGTCAAGGCGGTTGGCGGGCCTCCAAATTGCAACTTCCACCTATCTTTCGCACACAACACTCTGCACAATTTCTCTATGCTATTTTTACTAGACTAGTCTCTGAGCGCGACGTGTCCTGCGTAGTGTTTTGTAACTTTATACGTTTACCGTGGGTATTCATGAGGAAAGTCATGGGCGTAGTTGAAGGTTTGTTAAGGGGGCAAAGGGTCCCTAAAGCAATGACGTAATCAAAGTCCTCGAATAAAAAAGGTCGGCAATTCGAAATAAGCCCTTCTAATTGAACATAATTTTCCTTTGCCGTCTATGCTAAGAGGGGGAGGGTGAGGGTATATTTTGCTACCCAGCTTAATCATTCAAGGCCGATACACATAAAAGCGGTTTACCCAGTTATTTACTAACCGAGTACTGAATTGGTAACATATTTAAACTTGTTTCATGATAGCTATCATACTAAGTACCTGCTTGTTTTGCATAATTATCTTCTTTTTATAACTTTACTAATTGGGGCAGGGTTAATGTTACGGTAGACAAAAGGAGGTTAAGACATGAACTATACTATCTGACTAGCTGTGCCCCGTGGCTTCAGTCGCGTTCAAAAAATGGAACATGACTTTCATGTAATGGAATTTTTATACGTTTAACAATTTTAATATAAACGGGTAGGCTATTTTAATTAGCATTTCAGACTACCTGAAACAATGTCTGAAAAATTCAAATTTAAATTAACTTTAAATTGAAATAATTGACGGGTTATAGTGAAGTAAAGATATATTCCATTATAACAGATTAAGTAGTTTTAGTTTGATGCGATTTTTCCATACTGACAAAGAGACAGAAACTATGGATGTGTCCCAACTAATTAATTACTTGGTATTCTATGACACATAGCTTAATTAATTAGAAACACGATTATATATTAGACTTCTTATGGCACTTCGTCATAGGCTTCACTAATTAGCTAATTAACCTGTAATGTTACAGGGAAAATTTCGTAATCTATCCATATAATTTAAAAAATCCGCGTGGCTGTATTTGTATCGTATATGTATATGGAAAAATGTTATGTTTCGTGTACTGAAAATAAGAAATATAATATAATTATTTACATTAATTATTAATCTATTGATTAATAGTTACTACAATTTAAAGGCATGCTACATATTTTTAATGCCAATGAAACCTAGGACTACATTTAGTAATAAACATAAATGCTTTCTACACTCATAGTCCCACAGTAGGATTTTCTCCTGTGTCGTGGGTGCGGTGGACGCACAGAGACGAATGCACAAATACCCAGACCCAGAACTAAAATCTAAACTCATCATTCAGTATGTCTGGCCGGGGATCGAACCCGAGACTCACTGCGTGTCAGACGTGGGTCGTCAATATTTAAATAATACATAATAATAATATAAATATTTAATAATTGGTGGTAACACCCTTTGTGGTTTTACTCTGAAGGCATCACGGCCACACCTATTTTTACCTCATGACAGTATTTTGATTTGATGGTTGTAGTAAGAGAGACATACTTATACGAGGCGACCGAACTTGGTTTTCAGGAATAGCAATATATCTTATCTGGGGTTAATTTCAGATTTCCATAGGTGGTAGTGGCCATTTACCACGAGGTAAACTGCATTCTCGTGTGCTACTTGAAAAAAAAATGGTACTTCAAATTAGATTATAATTAAGTATGAAATATTACTCACCCCTAGTATTAATGCCAATCCAGTTGAGGTACCGGGACAGCTTTTTGGAGATGTAGGTCTTGCCACGAGCCGGCAGGCCGACCATGGCTATCACGTGGGGAATGTTCACATAGTTAGACCGTTCACCTGCAAACAACAAAAAATCATAATATTAATTTGTTTCAAGATTTTTATTTATTAAAAATCTACAGTATATTTCATACTACTATATTGCACACTATACTTCAGGCTTATCATTATGGTTGTCATAATTTGATCATCATTATCCCATGGCTGGGCTCAGGTCTGCTTTTGGATTGGAACTGCAATTTGATGTACTTACAATTTGGTAGGCTTTTTAAATAACATCCAGCCATGAAGGTTTTCTTAAAATTATTTCCTTCACCATTTGAGATAAATGATTTATATTAATAGTAGTTAATTTGTAATATCAGACCCCTAGTAAGAGAAGCCAAATATTAACTTGAGGCAAATTCCATTGGGTAACCCTACTGATTATTATTATCATTATTTTATTAACCCCAGATAAGGTCTGGTCTTACCTGGGGTAGGTTACAGATGTGTTGTTACCCCTGAGGACTAAGTTGGAATGACTCAGATTAGTACATGCCTCACTGTATCCTTTAAACCCGAAATCAGCAGCCAACATTGTTATTAGGCACATGTAGGTATGGTAGTGGTGCTCCCGGAATCTAACCACAAAAGGTCGTAACACCTTTAAAATACATGTAGTAAATATGTTTTCAATCTACTTGCCATACAATAAAATCAGAACTATATGCAGGGATAGCTGACTCTACATACTCAATGGTAAAATCGGAGTGTCTCGCGCTAGGGAGACCCTTCACAATGTTTCAATGACCCAACAAATTTGCTTATAGTTCTGGAATCGGCAGATGCAGACTCACCCAAAAAATATATATATATATATATATATCCATATGCATAGGAACTCTAGACTCCTAATATATTAAGTTCGTTTAAATTCATTTTCCTCCTATCGGTCACTGGAAACATGTAATCTTAATCTTGGTAAATCCCTAACAAACCTGATAAGTTTTAGGTGTATCTTTCTTTAGTACAATTAATGTATTTTTTACTAACTACTTTTACTATTTGCAATAAGGCAAAGAGGCTAATTATAATGTGATAAACAAACTGTGCATTATTCCCAAAAAAATTCCAATATAACTCTTTTTGAATAATATGCTATAGATTTACTGGTGTAATTACTAGGGCCTCTGAATTTTATATAAAGTATGTATTAAATAACATAATATTCACAGAGGAGAAGCTGACTTTTTGTAAAGGAAAAATAATATAAAGAACTACTTGTCAATATAATAATCAACATAGAGCCCTATAATGGTATATTAGTAGGATTGTACTAATAGACCATTCTAAGTCCATCCATTCATTCTGGGTCTAGGCATTTGTGTATTTGTTTTTAAGAGTGTCTACGGTACTTATGGCACAGGAGAAATACAAGAAAATAATCTATACTAATATTATAAAGCTGGAGAGTTTGTTTGTTTGTTTGAACGCGCTAATCTCAGGAACTACTGGTCCGATTTGAAAAATTCTTTCGGTGTTAGATAGCCCATTTATCAACGAAGGCTATAGGCTATATATCATCACGCTAAGACCAGCAGGAGCGGAGCACCAATGAAGAATGTTTCAAAATCGGGGGTTTTTTTCTTCTATTGAGAGCTTCTGCTGCATGCGCTGCGTAAAAGTTAAAGTTTCGTAAAAATGATGTAAGACAGAATTGATCCCCTTTAAAAGTTCTAAAAAAAGTCAGCAACAGCATATGTCTATCTTTTCAGGTAAACTCACTGTATCTTTTTATATGCTAACCAAATTTGTTCCAAAATAATGCATTATTTGCAAAGTTGTTTTTATAAATATAATATTTATTCTTATCCAAATAAATACATAAATTAGTTTTCTTTGTAGTAACTAATACGCGGGTGAAACTGTGGGGCGCAGCTAGTGAGTTAATAAAAACACAGCTATATTGTGTTGGACCTGGACAGTTTACCACGAATCTAAGAGATTTAATTCAAAGGGGATGCAACTGGGTTTTCCTGTGTATAAACGGATATCTTTCACAGAAAACCAGTTAATAGTGTTTCAACTACAGGTATATCAAGTATGAGCTACTTTTTTTACAAACTTTGAAAAGGAGGCGGTAATTAAAGTTGCAGGTCTAATTTAGATTAACTTTCACACTAGACATACTTAGTACAAGGTAGGGCTTTAATAGATAATAAAAATTAAACTGCAATGTTAACTTGTGTGTAACAATGTGGACTTTGTTCCTTGTGTTATGCAATTTGTAAAAAAGATATATAACACATCTATATATGGTGAATGTAAATAAATGTAAAATGTTGTGTGGGTTTTAGCTGCCCGTTGTAAATATGTCCACGATGTAAAAGGTCTTCACCCATTCTCTAAAAGTGCCATCGCAAGCATGGGTACTATTATGCCATCAAGAAAATGGGTCAAAGTAAGCCATAATTAATACCATTATCTAATAAGAGATAGTATTCCATAATGCTTGTCTTTCAAATTTAAATTTAAATTACTTATTGCAAGAATAGGTCTCAGATAATTGCAAGTACATTTTACCACACTGGGTGTGTAAATTTTTTATTTTATATAAAAGGGAAATAATTATTATTTATTTTACACAAATCATCAGATGTAATTAATTTGGTTAAAATAATATTTTTGGTTGTACCCAATTTAATTCAGCAGTAAGGTTATTTTGTCTAATATGTTCCCATGTATCTACTGTTGTTTATATGGTTAATGTTATCTTATTAGCTTTATTCCAGTTCTATGTCTAAATATTAGTTAATGTCATGTTTAAACTAACACAACTTAAATCTTGATGAGCATAAGAATCAGTAAATGGTTTTGAATAATATTTAGAAATCCAACCTCTATACTTGGATAAAACCCCAGATCTCAGCACATTTGATATCAAAATGAATCTTATATTTCTATTATTAACGACTTGTCTAATTAATATTGTAATAACAAGGCGTTATTGCAGTCACAAGCCACGAATCAAAGATTGAAAGGCAACACCTTATCTATGGAAGAGATACATTCCATACATTATGTCCAGTTATTATTATTATTAGAACATAAAATAAATACCACATATTTCATGTCTCACAATACGGACAATTAACACTATAACATGTCCTTGGTAAACTCTGCGATATAATAAAACATGACTTTCTCCTTAAAACATAATATCTAAGAATACATACTGACCGTCACCAAAAAATTGCTTATTTAAATATTTCCAGCCTTCTGCGCGATTTTCGTCCGTGTCCATGATAACTAGTCACTATAAACACGCGTGGAACAGACTTGTATAATATTATTAATATTTTACGTATTTTGATAACCGGTCTAGCATCGCTATCTCTACTCCGCAAGGACCAATTCGCGACTGTCAGATTGTGCCAACTGCCAATAAATCAATCTGTTTAATAGTTTTAATGGACAATTCTACGACAAAGGAATTCATATTATACTGCCATTATTATGTTCAACCATCATTTATTAACCGACTGCGTCAGAAGGAGGGTAATGATTTTCGAGCGTATGTATGTATGTTTGTTTGTATGTGTCCATTTCTTTGTCACGCGCTACAGCCCAAAAGGCTGGACGGATTCTGACGTATGACATATCATTAGAACGTTCTCAGTTTGGAAAGTGACATAGGTTATATAATTTAAAAAATGGCGTCTGCAAGTAGGGAGAAAAGGGTGGGAGGGGCGAGTGACGACTTTTTGTTATCACGAAAAAATGTTTATCAAATGAAAGCTAGTATATACACCAATCTAAATATATATATATTGTAATACTTTTACTATTTTGACGAAAACTCCTTCTGTTTTATTATTTTTAACAATGTTACTAGTTTGAACAGTATTTTTACATTAAGTGATAACATTGTTTACACTGAAGGCCATAGTCTGTTATATGCTTTTTTTTAGATATTGTTATGATTTGATTCTTAGAAACTGGGGATCTAGTGGTGGGCGATGGTCACAACTTTATATTCATGGACTACATTATTACGTACGTAAGTACACATTATTTTTTCTACCGTCCTTTAAATTTTAATGTTATTAAAATATTTTAGTTTGTAAACAGTCGTTTACATTGTATCGTTCGACGTTGTTGATGGACAGATCATGCTGTTCATATTATTATGACGATCTACTCGCGTCTGTATTGGACTGATAATGTGAACGGAACGTTCTGAATAATCAACGATTATTCTGAACAGCAAGATCTGCCAGTTTGTTATGGCTAACGGTAAAACTCTCAGGGCGATCTAATGTGAATGCATCCTACATCGTTTTAATATATTTATTTACTAGCGGTTATACTTATTTTATATTTATTTACTAGCGGTTACGCGGTTATACTCGCGTTTAAAAATGAAATTGATATAGTTACATATACGTGCGTGTAGAGCGCGCGCGATTTCTTAGGTTTTCATTTTTTTATGCCC
Source organism: Cecropterus lyciades (assembly GCA_002930495.1). Classification (NCBI taxonomy): domain Eukaryota; kingdom Metazoa; phylum Arthropoda; class Insecta; order Lepidoptera; family Hesperiidae; genus Cecropterus; species Cecropterus lyciades. The sequence continues at coordinate 16,222 of MOOZ01000200.1, read as the reverse complement.
TAATTAGAGTAGTAGTAGAGTACTAAGTAGCCTAAGTTACGCCTTATGATATCAGCTATCCAACAGTGAAAGTCCCGTCAAAATCGGTTTAGTGGTTTAAGAGATTACCCAGAACAAACAGACAGACAAAAATTTTATTGATTCATGTTTTGTTATCACTATCCTATATACTTCCATATTCATTTGGTAAAAAGCTGTTATTTTGATATTACAAACAGACACTTAAATTTTATTTATATGTATAGATTTCTGTCTTAATTTGTCACATTTTTTAAAATAATTCATGCGCCGTGATAGGGAAAGACAATATGGAAGTAACAATTTTTGTAACGGAAAGAGTTATGCTGAAGTTTTACGTCTTAAGATTTTTAAAGGTGGTCTAACCATATATAGTTCGATTCCGGAGGCATCACAGCCATAGTTATTTCAGTCTCACAACAGTAATGTTAGGTATTGTTGTCTTATAGTTTAAAGAGTGTTAAGGGATTTATTTTAGCGGCAATTTGGTATAATATTATATAAACAAGAAGGAACTTGATATGACATAATACAATACGATATGATATGTGGAATTTAATTTTAATTATTTTATTGTTGTGAAACAGTTTCTATAAAAAATATTGATAAGTACTTATTAATTTTGAAAAAAAAGTAAATAATTACTAGTTGCCCTGCGCAGCGTTTGAAATTCGACCGTAATTAAACCCAAATAAAAAATTATCTTATTTCTACTACTAAGTTTATATACGTATTTTCCTCTGTACATTAATTTTAAGATTGTTTTTGAAATTGTCATTATAGGGAAGTGAGATTTCATTGAGTAATCAATAACGTGTTATTGGACGTACACATCTGACATATGACAATGTCAGCAATATGTTTAATTGTCAGAAATGTATACAATGAATGTTTTACTTAATTGAACTAAATATATGTTTTCGTAATTATTGTACATAAATATTATGTATCTGAATTCCTTCTCTGCATGAACTTTAACCATACTTATTCTCACACTCCTCCATGTGCGCATTATTCGTAAAAAGGGATTCAAGGTTTTCGCTTCGCGTATTTAATATATCTAATTATTTCGACCGTAATTAAACCCAAATATTTCTACTACAAAATTTACGTACTTTTCTCTGTAAATTATTATTAAAATTATTTTTATGGATTTTTATTATTATAGGGAATGAGATTAAATTCAATAAGCTGCATTTAAAAGCAATAACGCGTTATTTGACATACACATCTGACAATTAATACAATGTCAGCAAGAAAGTCAGCGTGTAACAAATACGTACATATACGTGTGTTAGTGTATGTCAATGTAATGCATGGTAGTGTGTATAATGTTTTATTTATTGATTTAATGTACTTTATAAGCATTATTATTGAAAAATATTAGCGTTCTGCACTTGTCGTATATATAAACTATAAGTGTGCCAAATTTCATACTCCTCCGTCCGCGCAATTTTTGTAAAAATGGGTCCAAAGTTTTTGCTTTACGTATTAATATAATGATTATTATTATTTTATTCGCATATAGAGCTTACACGTAACTGATATATATGTTTATGATTTGTATCTAAGCTGCGTTGTCAACAGTACACTTACGATAACCTTTGCAAGTATAATTTGCACTGCCCTGTGATAAACCGGTAACATTTCCATTTTCCGCCAATCATGTATCATATAACGTTAGGTACTTATGTCCACTTACTTAGAATTAATATTCTTATAATAAGTAGGTATGAATATTAATATATGTATATAAAAGTACCTATTACAATAATAGTAGAATGCACAGAGGGACAGGCCGAAATTATATGATTATTTTAACTATATACCTACATTTAGTATACGATTATTTGTAAATTATACATAACATAACATCGAAGTAAATTTGGATTTCAAAAATCGATAATGTTGTTAAAAAAGTCGTTTCGTTTTGCTATTTAAAATTAAGATCGATTTTATTAAAGTGAATAAATATTTTGTGGAATGATTGATGATGAATGTATTATCGATTTTATTCCAACACTATTATTTACTAATTCAGTTTACTCACTACTAATTTCAGTTACATATTTGAAATTTCATGTTCATTATGGCAACACTGGTAGGTAACAGGCTAGAAAGAGATAGAGTCGTAAAATCCGTGCGCGGAAGTTCACTAATAGATTTATCCGTGTACAAAGACGGCCTTTTGAATTTAATTATAGTTATATTGTTGTTTACAATCTTTGAGAGTATTATAAATTTGATAATAGTTATTTCTTTCTTATTTTACAAACATTCAGTGACGTTATCATGCTCAAGTAAAGTTATCACGTGCGAGTGATAAAGACGGTTTGTAACTTTTTATTCGGGGCCACAAAACATTCGCTTGGCGCAGCAAGCGTCAGTGTTAAGAGAATTTTAGTAAACGCTATTATTACACGTTCTACACTCATAGCCCCATATTAGGATTTTTTCCTGTGTCGAGGGTGCCATGGACACACAAAGACAAATACACAAACACCCAGACCCAGAACAGAAATCTAAACTCATCATTCAGATGGTTCGACATTCGAACCCGGGACCTACTGCGTGTCAGACCGGTATGGTGACCGCTCCAGCACGCGATCGTCTGTCGCTTTAATTAGAGTAGAAATTTCGTGGCTTTATAAAATCTGTTACATAAATTATTTTGTTTTTATCGCTCAAAGCTGAAGCTTGTAGCGATAATCGAATGACGCTTGAAGCGACTGAGTCATGGCCTCCAGGTTAAGCCGCTGTGAACTGGCTGTTTTTATGCCGTTATTAAGCAAAATATTTATATATATTGTGATAACCTTTTACCGTATGTAATTATAGCCTCTGATAAAACCTATTCAAGATTATATTCAATAACACAGAGTATTTTGACATACCATATTAATATTTTGTGAGTGTAACGTGATGATTACCTTTTATTGATATTTTTTGTAGAGGCTGATCGAATCACGCCTACTAGGTACTTTACTGGCATTATGTATAGGATAGATAATAAATGTGACAACTACGACAAAATGTAAAAAATTAGGGAAGAAATAAGGAAACCTGTTATATATATTTGTTTTAAAAATAAGTGTTACGTAATAGACATATATACACTAATCACTTGCTTACATTACGGCAGGAAGCCACGAGATTAAATACTTAACCTTTAGTCTGAAACTATTATAAACACATCAGGTCATTGGAGGTATGAAGGTAGGTAAATGACTCAGCGAGGTAGATTGGTATCTTATTTTAAGATATTTTGGATTACATATCGCAGTGAAAATAAAAGGGACTTAGTGCGAAATTTGCATGCAGTTATTAAAGGAGCGTAACATTTACGTTTATCCTTTTCTAGTAAGAAATCTTCACTTTTTAATTCGCTAGACTAACGATTCCTAAGCTTGTTTTCAACTAAAATGTTTCTTAATTTGCTGGCGATTTTTATCCATTCGGTGGAGACACAGTTGAAACAAAATTTTGTGACATTTCGGAGAGTTGGGAACACACAAGTTGCCAACAATTTTGGTGGATACTTGATTGAGATTTAAATAAAACGTTCGTGCAAGACTCATAAACGCTAATAAGGAAATATGTTAAAAAAATTCTTTACGAATAGTTGTTACATTTTATATTATTATTTTTCATTCAGAATTTGTTCTTCGATTTGTAACATGAAAAAATTCAAACACTGAGGTAAACATTTTATTATCGAAATAGACAGTTAGGGTTCCGTCGAAAAAGTATGATCATAATTTGTAGCCAAAGAAGATTGGAAACCCCTCCACTAGACGATAGACTAAGTTATTAGGATCAGTTTTAAGAACTTAAATTATTGAAATTTTAATATGAGTCTCTTGTATCTCATTGTGGGATATATAGAGGAACTGTACTAAGTTCACACCATCCGTCGTTAATTAGCAGTGGGTCGCCCCGGGACCCACTGCGTGTTGGACCGGTATGGTGAACGGTCCGTCACGCGAGTCGTCAGATCGAATTCTTTTGTGTACCGATTAGCGCAACTACTATCAAAATGTGCAAGTTTGTAACCAAGCCAGTCCATCGAAACGCAAGAACTGCTATATGCTAGAAATAAGTAGTAATAAGAAGAAATATATTATAATAAGTATAGTATAATAAGTAGAATATAGTATAGTAAATATAGTATAATAAGTAGAAATAAGAAGTGGCGGTTGTACCTCCCCGATCGAACTATACCATTCGATCTTTGCAAGCAATATGGTAAAATTTCGACAATAT
>MOOZ01000200.1:477-11936 GCA_002930495.1 Cecropterus lyciades | reverse complement strand
ACGAGGAAAAGTTTACTTAAATGGAAATATCTGTCTCGTTCGTTTCTGGTTTATTCTCATTAGAGAAGTGGAGCGGGTACCCTGACTGGCCCGCGGCTTCAGCAAACGTGAACTCCATTATATTTAATGGTTCACATTCGACCTACTTTGGAACTTGATACTCTACTGCTCTAATATTTAATACGTGGAGGTAGCTTGGTAATTGCTATATATTACAATTGCTATATATTATGGTGGGATTTTAATGGTATATTTAATGTACTTATCAAGTGCATATAATATACACCTAATTATGTGATTTTCATAAATAATTATTTTTTCCCAGATATGGCATGTGTTAAATTCTGAGTCTATCTATTAATTTATTTTCTGTTTATGAGTTGCAGTATGTTACATCACGTGATGATTACCTTATTTCATTATTGTTTCTGCTCAGTATGTAAGACTTTTGGTACGCAATGTGGTAATGCTCATTTCGTATTCATTCATTCGACACCAAAATGACTTTACTAAAATGTTTTGACAAACTTTTGATACAAATTTGATTTCCGATTAATACTAGTCATTGTATTAAAAAGCTTCTAACCTTTAATTCCACATCTTAAACTGAAGTAGCGTGTTATAAATCGTTTCAAGTTGTGGTATAACCTAATTTATTTATATAATACTACATATATACGAGTACTATCAATGTACCAAAGTTCCAGACATGTTAAAATAAATTTGAATAGAGGTTAAATAGGTTACGTACCTATGTTAAATTATTTTTGTAAAGCCGGATTTTGTGAAATAGATTGAATTATTAAATCACATCCAGCGATGAGTGCACACATGAGTCACATAGGAAATTGCATCCTACACGCTTGGTCCGCCGAACGAACTCCAGCGCCCACGCCGCTCTCTCCTGTGACTTGTCCTGCGCCGGGACTTCACTGGTATTTTTGAGTTCAACTGGATACAAGTGGACCGATAAATTGGACAAATCCTTCGAATTATAGTCATTCCTGCAAATTGCATGTTTCCCTACGATGCCCCTAAATTGTTACCATTATACCAATTGAACTCGTAATAGTGATATATCCTTGTACGGGAAGTGCTAATGGATTATGTTTTTATCCTCGTCAGCGATTGTCATGTGCGATTTGGCACACCGTTCCGATAATTTGATCTTCACTTATCTTATCCTTTATTAGTTATCTTATTTAATGTTATCAATAACACGCTTAACTCGGCTACTCAAGATAAAAGACGATAACTTTGTGGTTCGAGTCTGGAGACAAACCCTTTGTGGTTGGACAAGGGTTGGCGGAGTACCGCCACCCCTATTTCGGGCTAATAGCAGCAGTATTAAGCGTCGTTATGTTGTGAATTTAAGAGTGGTAAAGGCATATGTATGCAATTGGCCGCTTCTCATCAGTTGAGTTGCATGGTCGTATGCTACTTATAGGCCTCCCCTAATCGGCGCCACTCCAACCGATCCTAAGCCTTCTGAATCCAACGGTTCCCCGCTGTCTTCTTCAGGTCATCGGTCCACCTGGTCGGGGGGCGACCGATTAGGAGAGGCCTATGTCCAGCAGTGGACCTCAAAAGGCTGATGGATGGATGGATGGATGGATGATGCTACTTATATTATCCATTAGCCTGTTCAAACAATTACTTTCCAAATAAAGTGATTAATTTTTTTCAGGCCATTTTAATTCAATAAATAAAGAAACATAGATTAATTAATATCAATGTTAATATTTAAGAACAATATAATCATATTTGAATAAAGTACTGTACAGTAAAAGCGAAAAAATATCAAAGGAAAACTTGTTTTCTAGTATTTACGAGTCGGAAGTTAAAAAAAAAATCCGAAGTCTTTAGTGTGGGGATCCCCTCTTTTTTGAAGGCCCCGGGGATGTAGCCCCGGATACCCTCGACGGAATCCGGCCCTGTCTACACAGACAACGGTAAATTCTATCACCTGTCTGTTTCACGATTGCGTTTCGGTGGAAGGATGTGGTTGCCGGTTCACTTATATATGAGGCGACCATCTTAGTCCTCAGGAGTAACAACGCATCTGAGACCGAGTTCATACAGAACCCCTGTTCTATGTGAAGTCGCTTACAGATGTCCATGGGCGGTAGTTACCACGTGTCATCAGGTGAACTGCATGCTTATTTGCTACTTCATTCTGATAAAAAAACGATGTTATCACTTAGATTCAATTACATACCCAAAAACCCAAGATACTGCATATTTTAATAGGCACATTCTATAAGACTAGCGACTAGAATAGATAGTTTTAAGTTAATTAAGTTCTAACTATAACCGACGGTCTCAAGTTATAAATTATGCTCTGTAGCAGTTGAGATTTCACCAATTAAGATATCTTCCTAGCTGTCTGGAGTCTGAACTAATGGAACTTTCTAAGACTGAAACAAATTAGTGTTATTCGTCCAATAGCTATGCTCTACATAGGTACCTAATGTCTTTATAATGTAACGAAGAAAGCTAGAAACATGATACATTAATAAGGTCAAAACATCTGAATGTTTGTGGCTGTAAGGAAGAATAGTGTGAGAAATATAAATCACTTTTTAAGTTTCTTAAGGTAAACTTTTATTGAAGTAACGCTTCAATAAAAATAGTTTAAAGTGAAAATAGATTAAGCTTCATTTGTCGTAGCAGATATGTCATATTTTTATCCGACTGCGTCAGGAGGGATATTTTTTTGGAGTGTATGTTAGTATCGTTGTATGTATGTCATGTAGAGTGACATAGGCCATATAATTATAAAATATGGCGCCAAATTATAATACATTTATGTAACTATTTTGACGAAAACTCATAAAAAGCGTTAAGATAATTTTAGATTATTAGAAAAATAAAAAATCTGACTGGTTTTAGCAGTCGGTATTTTGTTTTTCGCGACCGTGTTACGGCAGGTATGAATACTTTAGTACTCATTGTTAAGAAGACTACTGTTGTAACTGTCACGGCACGTGTCAGTCACGTTAAATGTATGTAGATATAAATGGAGAATTAGATTGTATTTTTGCGGGGGACAGTAGTGATGCGTATCGCAAACATACCTATATTTTTAGTGTAAATCAGAAAATGCACCTAGCTAATGTAATAAACGCAATCTAGTTTGTTAACTAGTTACATTGATAAAAACATTAAAATAAAAACCCAATGAACCTAATGATACATTTAATTACCACTTAATAGGAGTTATTATCAAAATACTCAAGTGAAAGTATTACAATATATATATTTTTTAGAATGGTCTATTTACTAACTTTCATTTGATACCCATATTGTCGTGATAATAAAAAAGTCGTCACTCCCCCCATTTTGCCCCTATTTGCAGGCGCCATTTTTAAAAATTATATATCCTACGTCACTTTCCAAACAGAGACCGTTCTAAAGATATGTCATATGACACAATCCGTCAAGCCTTTTGGGCTGTAGCGCGTGCCAAACAAATGGACATACATACAAACAAACATACATACATACGCTCGAACAACATTTCCTTTCTTCTGACGCAGTCGTGTAAAAAGGTGTTAGTATAGTATAGTATATAAGTGTTAATCAGTTTTTTTGTGACTTCATGAATATTTTATTAATTAGGCAAAAAGTGTCTTCTCTGGTGCGTATTTACGCTACACTTAAGTACGATTTTTTTCTTAAAAAATATACTTACGTTGCGGAATTTATATAAATAATTCTTTGTGGTTGTATGAAGAACCACAAATAATTTGGCAATTGTTTGTTGATGGTGGTTATATCACAGCTTGTTGACACAAGATTACAACCGAAAATAAGTAGTATCATTCATCGCACGACAACGGTATGTTGATACTTGGTTAACACGTGTATGACTATACTGGCGCATAGACAGACGTGACGGAGACTTCTATTGGTTTAAGTTTCATATTATTATCATGACTAAACCGGGTCATGCTTCATTATGACTATTTTTACGTAATCGGCTTTATTTGATTATTTCCAAGGAAGCAATTTATAGCAAACATTTTTGACGTGAAAATTTTTTATTGAAGTATGAGTGAAATTTGCCGTCACATTTTTCTGTTACGCGTCACATTTTCTTAATAACTAAGGCCTTTTGTCGATGTCGATGTTATGTATGTCTTGAGGGCGCCATATTCAATTTAATGTGTATTATTACATATCCTATAACCAATAGACGATCAAGACGCTAGCAACGACACCTCATTCCTTAAAATCTAACAAACAGTTTCAAAACAAAAGAACAGATAAACTTACACGCACCTACACGTACGTATATGTATATACCGATAAAATTCATAATTCTTATAGGTACTTCGCCTTAGTCGAGTAAAAAGAATTAAATCTTTGTTATCGTGGGGTATCGTATCTATGATTTATTGTACTTATAAGTTTTAAACGTTATTTTTTATTGTACTTTTTTTTATAAATATTCACTTTGATAACTTTTAAAAAGTAGTTGTCATAAATTTTGTTGAATCTTTTGCTCCAAGGCCAACAGCAGAAATAAAATGGAAAACCTTAAAAAAATTCGATTTTTTAAATTTTGACCTTAAGAAACCAATTTGCCGTCACTTCTCCTGTCATACTCATGATCACCGAGTCAAATTACAGAAGAAGGTATATCAAACTTTAAGTAAATCGGATGTATCGCCATTTCGGAACTTTATAAAAAAAAGTCTTACATCTGTTACATATGTATTACTTTATAACAATCAGTACCCACGCTTTTCACGCTTTCTACACTCATAGACTCACAGTAGGATTTTCTCCCGTGTCGTGGATGCCATGGACACACAAAGACGAATATACAAACACCCAGACCGAGAACAAAAATCTAAACTCATCATTCAGATTTCTGTCTGGCCACACACGTATTCACACACACGTTCGTATATACTGTATGTACACTACGTACATACAATATATACGAAAGGAATTTCGTTCCTAGCGTGGCTCTTTAGACCCAAACTTTTTTTATTAATTTTAAAGATAATAGGATAACTGAAAGACACTAAATTGATAACTCATTGAGTGACTTTATTTATTGGTGAAACAATACTCGTATTCCGGTAGGAGTCGTGATGTGTTTTATTGTTTTATTAGTCACCTAATCATGTGGACATGCAATATACCTACATGCCGGCCATTATGATTCAATAATCGTTAACTACCTAGCTATTATGTACCTTCGTAGAGTAACCATAATATTGCACACTCGTGCTTGGAGATTACAAAGATTTATGTACTGTTTCATAAAACAAATGTTCAACAAGTAATATTTATAAGCTGTCACGTTAATTTTTAAAATGTATCTTCATTGTAAAATGTAGCGAGGTTTTACCAAGGATTAACGTGTTTTAAAATATAATTTAAAAAATGAAAAGAATTTTGAAACTAAGTTATCAATCATATTTGATCCACATAGATAGACAGTAGATAAACAAACACAAATAATTACTTTTTAAAAACAAATTACATATTTTTTATGACTAATAGTTTTGCTGTGAGTATTATTGCTGAAGTTTTTAGATTTAAAATAAGCTATTAATTTATGTACTTAAGTACTTAATAATTTAAAAAGAGCGAAGGCCGTGTTTGGACGTTAGATATTTATCACTGTAAATTTTAATATAATATCAATTTATTTACCTGTTAAGCCTCCGCAAATCAATAAACGTAATCGTCAATGACATCTATATTTTTTATCATGTCGGATTTGTGAAAAAATACATAATATTGAAATAACACTAATTTAGATTTTATCAATACATCAATAAACAAATAATCCTTTTTCCGAACATATTGTGAAAGTGAAAGTGAAATACAGTGAAAAAGTTGATAAGACGATATAGAACTGGATAAAAAGGTTGGAGAATAAGCAACGATCAAGGAGGCGCCAGCGCCAAGCTTATTTTTAACGTGAAGTAGTTGTCGACGACTTGCAGACAGCTGAACAGGTTTTATCTAATCATAGCGAAAATCCATCCATCCGTTTGTCAGCCCTTTAAGGTTCACTACAGGACATAGGGCTCCTTCATAAAAGTGTTTGCCAAGATTCCCCAAACCTGGAAAGCGTCTTGGTGACAGCTACGGGTTTTGATGTTACACAACAAGACGCTGCTGCCTATATCCTTGCTTTTATCTCCCAGTCATCTGCATTCATGGAAGAAGACAGAAAGAGTGGTGCTATTGAAGACACCATATGGTATAAATATACCTAAAACAATTTCGATTAACTGTCGCATTAAATAACTTAGTAAAAATAGATTCAACCGGCTACATGTTACGATGCCCATCCCTCTAGTCCCGGGATCAGAATATTGACACGAAATGTATCAGCGTGTTTTTCCCCTACAATAATGTTGTTATCCCTCAGCATAAAGATATGAAATTTATAAATGTTACTAGGTACCATAACTACACTGTTCCTGTAGTACCGGGCTACGAGGCTACGGTATCCCCTGCCTATCGTAAGAGGGGGCTTCTGGGGTTGCGGGCGGCAACAGTGGGAGCTCGAACCGTCCAGTCAGGTGACCCCGGGTCGGGGGGGAAGGATGGCGGTACATGGCGTCTTATACTGTCGTAAAGACCAGACGATGCGGTGAGCCCAGCCGCTCCCCATCTAGGTAGAGCCCGAAGGGGCAAAGCGCTCAGAGGACTCCAGTTGTGTTCCTTTGGAGATCCCGGAGTCCTCTTCGTAGCGCCGAAGACGGCCACCGTGTTGTAGTGCTGTAAAAATCTCACATAGCCTGGCGTCGTTCCTACGGCGTCAGGTTTTCACCTTTTGAAGGTTTCCCCCTCGAGAACAAAAAAAAAGATGTTACGATGCCACTACTACACACGTAACTGTAAGACTTTTATTTTCGGGTAGATCGGGAATTCGGGATTAAAATGAAGACTTTATACATAAGATAGAAGGTTTTTACGTCGCCGTACTTTTTGCTTATTTTTTTTTTTATTTGGATATATTTTTTTACGAAGGATGTGTAGCCGTAAATAAATGTTGAAATTTACATATAATTATGATGTTTATAAAAATATACCGTACAACAAATTCACTGTTATCAACTCAACACATCTTCAATTTTTACCCTTAGAATCGAATCCCATTCTCAACATAAAAAGTAGGACTGTTGTATGTACACCCAAAATGTGCCCAACTCACACTTTCAAACCCTTAACAGGTATTTTTATGGGTGTCATGGACACACAAAGACGAAGACACAAATACCCATACCTAGAAAAGAAATTCATCATACAGATATCTGCATGGCCAGGAAACGAATCCAAAACCACTGCGTGTCAGACCGGTTAGATGACCTCTCCGACACGCGGGTCGTCAAATGAAATTAGTTATTTTAATCTGGGGTACATAGTAATGCGAGGTGGGTTGAACGACAGATATCTTTATGATAAAAGATAATATTGGTTAAGAAGCAGCAAAATGAGAATATAATTATCACAAATAACGTGAAAGTTCAATAGTGATCACTCATCAAGAGAGTGAGCATACTTGATAAAATACGACTAAGGTGCTATTTACATTGCAATGCGCGGTTACGAATTATTAACACGTTGCCACCTACACGCCCTGCGTGTTCCTGCTAATTTTACCGCGGTGCCAGCAACACGCTAGGCGCGCTCAAATTAATTTAAAAAAATGCATCGGCACCGGAGAAGCACTCTTGAAAGTCAAAGTAGCATTGAACATTTTAAAGAGCAAATTAAGGGTTAACAGAAGATCAGACACAAGCATTTGTTTTTGAAAACGAAACGCTGACGCTTGCAAAGCCACGTGGATTGGGTTTGTCTCCCTCAAGTTCACGGCTTCGCTCGGTCAGGAAATATTCGCATGGCGCTACATACGTCTACGTTGAGCGAAAGTTAATAAGTTCGCTACAAATTGCAGTGAAATATCTGGGCCTTATGTAACGCTGACGCATTTAGCACACAGCGATTGTCCTTTGAAGCGAATGTTAGGCAGCCCGAATGTTTCTTGGCTCTCAGGTAAGTTGCCGTGGAGCTCGCGGCAATATAAACACGTTCAAAGCTACTATGATTTTCATGAATGCTTCTCCGATGCCATCTATATTTTGATAAAGTATTTGAGCGTGTCTAGCGTGTTGCTGCCCGTGCTGGTACCGCTGTAAAATATTCAAGAACACGCAGGGCGTGTAGGCACAGAACATGTTAACCATATGGAGAGAACCCAAGTGATAGTACAAACGTCTGGCGGTCAAAATCAACACGAATTGCGAGGTCCACCGTGCCCGCTTTCGCACCCGCGTCCGCGAGTTCTATGTGGACAACCACTAACTTGAGTAACGTTCGAAATTTATAAATAAACATTAAGTTAATCAAATTGCGTCCGTTAATTTGATTTGTTATGTAATAATAAATAATCATGTTAAGATAATTTATTGCGCTATTAAACTTACATTGTTTACAATTAAAATATTAGTTTTATTGGTTGGGTCGTTGCCAGCTTAGCTCGGTTCATTAAAATCTAGATTACATTTTTATTCATTGACGTTCGATGTACATCGATTATGGAACAATAGGCCAAGGACTTAGAACAAAGAACCTATTTCTAATTTATTCTGCCCTCCAATTCTTTAACAGAAAACACGCTACGTTGCCTATAACAATATTTGATATGTTCATTGATTTAGTAAATCGAACATATTTATTTTATGGTACTTTCTTTTAGTGGAATGGCGGTAATTTAAAAAAGTATATATTAAGTTACAGATTAGTTTTGTTCGTACATGTAATAATTGATTCATATTTTAAATCATCATAATATTTTGAACACAGCTAATTTAAAATAGATAGAGCTGGACGGAGTTTAGTGAATTGAAATAAGTATAGGTAGAAACAAATACAAAAATATATTTCGGTTCTCTGTACTCATTACACACTAATATGTAATACTTCTTATGAACTCCTACATTTCTCTAATTCCCTTGATTATTATGATGATGAAAATGTCCGCAGCATATTGACAACGGCATCTAGTAGCAACTTTACAAACTATGTTGTGAGAAATTGTTATGTTCAGTTTATCATTTGTGTTTACTTCCTGTAACATATTTTAAATATGTATATGTTTTAAATATGTACATCGAGTGTAGTTATATCTGTATACACTGTGTTATATTAAACTACCAGTCGGCAAAAGACGTCCTGCTACACTAACAACAGCAAATCCTAATCGTGTCCTAAAGTTGGAATATAGGATATATATTCGAAATCTAAAACTCCACATTACTTACTGAAATCGGTTGAGCGGTTTCGGATATGAGCTATCGAACACATTGACGTGGTTTAGGTACAATATGTAAATGCTCAGATAGATATGAGGATGTACGACAGATGCAATGCAAATTGGATCAAATTTCTTATCACGTGACTATTATGTCCGATAAGTTACAGCGTGCGAAACACGATCGTTGCTCCTAGACAGATTTTATTATTGCCTCTAAACAATAATTGTTTACATTTTGGCCTATCATTGCAAAGTACATTGAATAGTATATCCAAAACTGAAAACGTAAACGTGTATTGTAGGTAGGTACATTGTAATAATGGAAGGAAACGAAAGCAATTATTTTGAGGAAACGTAATAAACTCATACTATGCCACTGTTCTCAGACAGGTATCGTTATCTTAGTAATATGTTTGTCCGTCAGTGTATTAAATGCTGATAGAATCTACAATAGCGATAATGTTTGTTATCTTGTAAACCGACAATATTGTGTTTCAGACTTATTCATCAAATCATTCCAGGTGCTGGGAATGACGTATGGGCTTTTTAAATTTTGATGCTTTTATCGTCGTAATATTCTGGTTCCGTATCCAAAGGGCAAAAACGGAATCCTATTAATAAAACTCCGCTGGCCGTCTGTCACTAGGATGTATCTCATGAGTGAGAGTGATGACTAGCCAGTTGAAATCTTCACAAATTATGTATTTCTGTTGCCGAAATAACAACAAATACTAAAGACAGAATAAAATAAATATTCAAGGGGGCTCCCGTACAGGAAAAGTGATTCTTTGCCGTTTTTTTCATAGATAATACGTACGTACGGAAATTTTCGTGCACGAGTCCAACTCGCATCTGGCCGGTTTTTTCGTCTTATTGACGATATTTTTCCTGTGAACGTCGTCGTACATAAAACTTAAATCTTGTAAGTTTGTTAATATAACTATGTAGACTTTTATTTAAATTTATTTTTATATCTATTGGTGTAGCTAAATAGTCAATGTTGAAATATTAGTTGATTTATTACAATGTTATATTGCTTCATTTGTTACGCTATACTTTGATGGTTTATTGGAATAAACAAGCCAGATTTATGCTCACTTACACATAAGTACTTTTAATAAACAATAACTCCATAACTTCTGTGAAATTACCAGTTAATAAATATTTAGATTTATATGTTCGTGGAAACAATGTAGGCGAATGGGCAATATAAACCGTATCCATACTTACAAGATGGCAGAACCAGTGTAGTTCGACGGGGAACTATCATCTACACTTATTTCTAGCGTGAAGCAGTTCTTGCGTTTCGGTCGAAGGGTGTGGTTGCCGGCTCTCTTATATATGAGGCGATCATCTTAGTCCTCGGGAGTAGCAACGCATCTGTGACCAGCTTCAGGCAGTCTCTGTTCTATATGAAGTTGTTTACAGATGTTCGTAGGCGGCAGTCACCACTTACCATCAGGCGGAATGCATGCTCGTTTGCTACTTCAGTCTAATAAAAAAATGTAATTTCATGTTTGGGTGACTTTTAATGCTGCCCCCGATAAATGAAAAGGTGCATCTAACAAGAAGTCAATTTTACTTAATATATGTTTGTTACTGTTTTAAGTACTCTCTAGTCGGATTTTGGCACACAGATAACTTATGGCTTGGATTAACGCATAAGATACGTATTACCGTGAAAAATTTACGTTTGTTAAAAATAAATCAAACGATAATTCTTTCGTAATTCTAAAGTAAAGAAGATTTATTACACTTTTATAATCCGAAATGGTATGAAATATATTTACTTTTACATATTTTAAATGAAAAGTATATTTTATTGCGTAATTAAAATGATAGAAATATACGTTTCACTGGATAAAAAAACCTTTATTGAATAGACAGAATTAACAATTAACAACTATGTTAAAATTAAAATTACAAAGGAGCGAAGAAGACTAATAATAAATCGGATGTCTGTAAAGTCGGATTACTAACGATAGTTGAACGTGACAACGTCATAAGAAAATACTGATGGAATGGTTGCATTTTTCAAAAGAAAATTTTAATTTTATTTGTTTCATTTTGTATGGATATAGAGGAGGTAAATGGAAATCACAATGGAATTGGTCAAATTACATTTATTTGTAAGCATAAATACAATTATGTCAACTGTCCACGCGGA
>MOOZ01000198.1:968202-980714 GCA_002930495.1 Cecropterus lyciades | reverse complement strand
TCTGGGTGTTTGTGTATTCGTCTTTGTGTGTCCATGGCACCCACGACACAGGAGAAATCCTACTGTGGGGCTATGAGTGTAGAAAGCGTTTATGTTTACAATTTTTTAAAAGATAATATCGAATGTTTGCCGTATAAGACATATCCTTCACAAAATTGTTACGCTCCATGGGATTACGATTGGTTTTATTGAGTATAATTTATTACGTCACTATTCAGTAAATGTTCGCTGTGTCATATTAACTCGTGTAATAGGTGGTCACGATACTTTAAGTTTAAATGTTTAATAATGGGGTACTTTGTGAAAAATGCCAAGTAGTAGCCTTACTTTTACAATTTATATAAATATGTAGAACTCAGAGCATTTAAATACTTTGCCTGCGTTCACCCCTGTGTATATTATATTTGTAAAAATTATACCATGTTTGTTATTTAACTAAGTAATCACATAATGATTTTAAGTGTACTTTTACATGTAATAATATTCGGTGACATCGCATTTGAGCTGAGAAAGAACCATAAACAAGATTTAAAGTAAATACCAAAACTAATTATAGGACTATCAAATAATTTATTTTTATTTAATTATATTATAAGAACCTTTAATACGAATACAATACAAATCGTCCACTTGTGACGAATTCATCAAAACTTGGCCCGCGCAGTACCGTCAATTAAATAAATCGGCGTTGAAAATATGTTGTGACGTGTCAGTAAGTGTTGAACACCAATTACACGCAGTTAAGCAATTACTGGGTGGTCTTAATTGAGTTGAAAGTGTGGGGATTATATTCGACACCACGTCCAATAAATTACAATGGTGTTAAATAAAATTGAACGAACAAACAAGCTGGATACGCTTATTTGTCTGCATGGAATGCTCGTGTTTTTGTTGCGTATTGAGAAATAAACGCGTCTCTCCAGTGAGTAATTTATTTTATATTAAGACATTGGTATATCGAATGAATCGATTTATATTCGAATGATATGTCGTATACATAGATGTAAACTTTTTTAATAGATAAATAACGTTTATATTTATTTTCAATTTCATTTTAAAGAACAAGTATTTGAAAATTTGGTGTCAATACTGTCAGTCTATACTAATATACTCAATCACGCAAGAACCACGGGTCCGATGTACATAAAATTTTGCATGAATGAAGCCTATTTACCTGGTCAACTTGGTGACTAGTATTTTATAAAACTTGTATTTGCAATGGCGGCTAAGACCATCAAAATTGAAGTCTAAACCATTAAAATATTAGTGTTAATAAGTCAATATGGGCTACTGATCCTCCCCCCCTGTGACAAGGCGCATTCGAACTTGAGGGGATGGGAGATGCAGTCATGGTTCATGTTAATGTTACAACAAAAAAAAAATAAACATTGTTTAACTATAATGTTGATTTTGTAGTATGTGATATAGATTTTAAGTGTGCGTATGCTATAAACTAAATCATGCAATGAAGCTAAAGACCAATAAATTACAAAATACAAAATGTTCTAAGCAGAGGTTGGCTTGAAACGTTTGGGGTAAGATTAAAAAGATTTTTGGGGGTCATAAAAGGACCTTAAATTTAAAGCTCGTAGATTAAAGCGATCAGCTGTCAGGAACAAACATTACGCATTCGCGCGCACTATAGACAGTATAATCCTGCTCTTGAAATATGTTTGTGTGGGTTAGTTCTGTTTCGTTCCTTACTTATTCGATCTATTTATTTTCATGATTATATTAGGTCTTTACCTATGAAATACCTGTTCTGCCGTACTGGCCATTTCAAATCAGAATATTTAATAATATTATATATTGATTATATATTGATAATTCTAATTTCAATTTAATTTTATTTTAAAAACATGGAATTCTTTTTTCTAAAATCGTCATTTGTTGAATAGTTAGTGTTTTGTTTTCATCACATTCGAAAAATTTTCGTCACCATGGATACGTTAAAAATTCGAGTAATTATGGAGTATGAGTACCGTCGTAGCAATAAAGCGGCACAAGCGGCACGCAACATCAACGTTTATGGAGCGAACACTACAGACGAACGCACATCCCGTTATTGGTTTGTCCGCTTCCGTTCTGGAAATTTTGACCTGAAAAATGAACCCCGTGGTTGTCCGAAAACTTTGGTCGACAATGACGAATTAAACATGATTATGGGAGATGATGATACTCAATCTACGATTGAATTAGCAGCAGGTTTCAACGTTAGCATCAAAACAATATTGGTCCATTTGCGTCAAATTGGCAAGGTAAAAAAGCTTGACAAATGGATACCCCACGAACTCAATGATCATCAGCGCGAAGTACGAGACGTGCCTTGTACTGCTCAACAGGCATACAAGTGAAGGAATTCTGAACCGCATTGTTACTTGCGACGAGAAATGGATCCTGTTCGACAATCGTAAGCGCTCAGCAAGTTGGTTGGATCCTGGTTCACTCAAACAATAATTTAAACGAAAACTTATCCCTAGGAAAGTGATGGTCACTGTTTGGTGGTCTAACGCGGGTGTAATTCATCATAGCTTCTTACCAAACAGGATGAGCATTACTGCAGATGTGTATTGTGAAGAACTAAACACAATGATGGAGAGGCTTACACGTCTCCAACCAGCTTTGGTCAATTGTTCGGCTTCACTGCTCCTGCACGACAACGCGCGATCTCATACTGCACAGCAGACGGTCTCCAAGCTACAAGAGCTGCGGTTGAAAGTTCTCCGTCATCCTTCGTATTCATATTCACAAACTTCTACTTTTTCCAGAATTTGGATAACTTCTCTGCGGGAAAAAAAATTAATACCCGATAGGCAGTACCAAATGCCTTTGAAGAATTTGTTGCCTCCCGTTCAGCTGATTCCTTCAAGAATGGCATCAATAAGCTACCAATACGTTGGCAAAGATGCATTGATTGTATGTGTGATTACTTTTAAATACGCTTCATTTATTTAATGAAAAACGGCAATTTCATAGGTAAAGACCTATTATTAATTTAATTAAAGGAAATTACACAAAAAAAGCATCCATACGTAAAATAAAAATCAAAAAAATTTTCGTCCTGCACGTCGGTATGGTACGGTATTTATTCGCAAGAAATTTCAATGATTTTTAGAATTTTTGAAATTGAAGTTTATTTGAAAATAGATGAAACCAAAACTAGTTGGTACATTTAATATAAAGGATTGAAATATATTTAGCCTATCTTTCATTGAAATTCATTATACTTTATCAAAAGGAAACAACTTTTTTTTTATTTTTGTAATGCGGGTGCGACTGTGGGGCACTGCTTTTAAATACTAAAAATTAAATAAAATTTAGTCTATTTAATTTAGTTAAATAAACTAGTTAACTTACAATCTACCTAAGCATACTTGGTTAGGTAGATTTTAAGACATTTATTTTTAGCACTCAAATGTAGTAATGCATTTTAAGTTCTTTTATATTGTCATACATTGAATGTTCTCTCTGGCCTCTGGCATTTTTATTTATATCATATGAAATGTATATTCTATTGCTATCAATGATATTGTACAGAGAAATATTATTTTGTTCTCCACGGCAGGTCCATGTCTGACACGCTCAATGTCTGTACATGTAAACGAATATTTAGGAGTACTTATTAATATGTTCAAATTTAATATAAAAACAAATCTCAATATTTTTTAATGAAAACATCATTAAATTTATCATTTACATCACCCAAGATACATATTTTTATAATCTAATTTATTTTAATATTTTTTTACTGTGACGAAACGAAACAGCACCGTTTAAAGGGTGGGTAGGGTGTTGCACGGAATCGAACCGCCTCGGGATATTGTCCAATTCACTGACAGCGTCTAAAGATTAACGCTAGTGTACCGCAACTAAGAGGGGCAGAACTAATGCAGTCGTTTGACTGGCAGCGAATAGCATGCGATGTGGTTATAACATCGCTAAGTATTTAGGAAGTATAACAAAATAAATTGGATTAGCTGATGAAATATTGTTTCATAAAAATATTTAAAGCTATAAATATTTGTTGTTGTTGTTGTTTATTTCGATGTTGGAGAATACTATGACGTTAAAATTTACTAATATTATAAATGAGAAAGTTTTTGAGAATGTGTGTTTAGTAATTTTCCACGCAAAAGCTACTGGTCGAATTTCACCAAAATTTGGCACAAAGTTTATGGCCTGGATCATTTCTCTTATAAACGTAACCGTAGCGGGCGGAGCCGCGAGAAAAAGCTAGTATTGATGTATCGAATATAAATGTCATTTTTATAAAAGTACAAAACGTGCTGGCATCCACCCGTTGACGAATAATAACTGGCAACTTTGGACTTTGTATAAGGTCCTGATCAGATAAAGTTGGTCACCTATATAATGGATTGATAAGATTTAGGCTGCAGTAGACGCTCCAATTGCTACAACACGATTGCTACAGTTGATTATTTCATTACTAATTCTAAGACGTTTCAGATCCAAAGCAGTACCGATACAGAATCAGTTTTGAACGTAAACAATGTATTACAACTTCGCAAGGAAGAAAAAGCGGCGAAAGAAACTCCATAACCAACATTTTTTAAATAACCTTTCATTTACAAGTACTTACCCGCATAGAGCATGTCTACACCCAGTTTTATTGGCCAAATAATTACTTAATTCGTAATAATAATTACTTGTTATTATAAAGTGCGCTTTAAGTAACTATTTGTTGGACTGGTGGTGATCGTTTACCACCGTTCGTTCCGTGCCGATAGTCCGACAAGTACTTTAATGAGATATTACGCGAGGTGTTCAACTCACACAATGTTTCTTTGTGGTATGATCACTTTCACGGAAGGTACCTACTTGTAACTCGATATTCTATTTTCGGTCCATCATGAATTCAATCTTGAAATTGAATTAATATCTCTCTAACTAGAGCAGACGGTACGAGTAACTCAATAACGCAATAATCGCGATTATTCAACTCTTGTTTAATCGAGATGCTATTTCATCAAATATATAAATACTACACATTTTACAAAAATCTCAAATCGGAAATAATATATTTAAATTTTTTATCAATTATATAATTTACCACAATTCCAATCTATCAAAGAAGATCCATAGATTCTGTCCCAAAGAATTGACTTACCTTCGTTTTTTAGTAACTTTATGATAGTTTTAAATACTGAAGATATTTCCAAGACACACTGAATTGATGCTTGTCACACAAGCAGTAGCAGCTCTTGGTAGAAACGGTGGCGTGAAGTCCCCGCAGGCCGGGTTACCAAAATTAGACCCCAGGGAGCTAACTGCATCTGACCTGCATATGTGCAGGGTCAGCAATGTGCAATACGGAACCAAATATAAATGAAAACAATATATAATTATTATGTACTGTATTTTATCCTAATAAATAATACTAGATATATCCCTATACATTGATTATAAATATTTTTTCTGTACCCGTACCCCTACAAAGATCTTTCCTGTGTCGTAGATGCGAATAAACAAATACTCAGATCGATAACAGAAATCTAAGGTAATTATTTAAATATCTAATATATCCGAGCATCAAACTTTTAATTCAAAGCGTGTTAGACTAATGTATTAACCGCTCCGTCATACAGGTAAAAAGAAAAGTTATGAATAAGGCATCTGGAAGAACTAAGTACTAGGGTACGTTTGGAGCTTTTGTGCTTCAAATTACCTTAGTGATAAGCTACATAATACATACATATATTTAATTTTATGTATAAGCAATGAACACATAAAACAAACAAAAAAGTTTCAGGAGGTATTAGAACAAGAAAATATATCTAGATATAAAACAAGTATAAGTAAGAATATAATGCTTTTTTCTGAAATTTACAATAATAATGGGATTACATTACAGGCTTGACTAAAAATTGTATCTAACCAATTTCAATTCCCATTTTGCACTGCATGATTTTTGTTATAAGCAGAAATACATAGGTGCGATGGTGGTGCTTTTGGAGTCAAACCACAAAAGATTCTCTTCTTCTGATTCACCTTCATATGCTCTTGTGACTTACCAGTAACTATTAAGTATATATCTATATATTTACTCGTATCTGTTCCATATTATATCATTTTTATATCATATAAAAAATAATGTAATGTGAAATATAGAAATGTAATATATTTTTATATATATTTTTCTTTTAGTTTAAGTTTATCACAAATAAATTGACTTGTTGCATTCCGCGGAACGTCATTCCAACTGATGCTGGGGCGTTTGCAATGAAGTTATCAACGGTTTGGGGTCTCCGCGGGGCTCCTTACAAAAAACTAACACATCCCATTGAATTGCGTTACTTGCAGGGGAGACATAGTGAATAATGCATGCTCTTATTCGGGCTGTTAAAAATTTAAACTCCCTATTGACTGGAACAATCGCTTGGTGCGAATGATAAATGCACAGTCCGTAATAGTTATGAGGATTATCGCTTCATCTCAGGCCAATGTTTAATGTTTAAAATTATAGAGAAATCAGAATTGTTTAAATGACGTATGGGATTTATTATAAAACTAGCTGCGCCCCACGGTTTCACCCGCGTATTAGTTACTACAAAGAAAACTAATTTATGTATTTATTTGGATAAGAATAAATATTATATTTATAATAACAACTTCGCAAATAATTCATTATTTTGGAAGAAATTTGATTAGCATATAAAAGGGTACAGTGAGTTTACCTGAAAAGATAGACATATGCTGTCGCCGCTGACTTTTTTTAGAACTTTTAAAGGGGATCAATTCTGTCATACATAATTTTTACGAAACTTTAACCGTTTACGCAGCGATTGCAGCTGAAGCTCTCATTAGAAAAAAAAACCCCGATTTTGAAACATTCTTCACTGGTGCTCCGCTCCTGCTGATCTTAGCGTGATGATATATAGCCTATAGCCGTCCTCGATAAAGGCTATCTAACCAAAAGAATTTTTCAAATCGGACCAGTAGTTCCTGAGATTAGCGCGTTCAAACAAACAAGCAAACAAACTCTCCAGCTTTATAATATTAGTATAGATATTCAAAAATAATTGAAGTGTATAATAGTTTGCAATGTCATTTTATTTTCTACCGATTTGCATTTAAAAATTGATCGTTGCCATTAAAAATACAACAGGATCCGTTTAAGATAAAAATAAGAGACATAAAAATAAACTTAGAAAAGGTATTCTCGGCGAAATAAGAGTGCACATAATTTATAATTTATATCACAAAAGGTTTAAGTAGAATCAATTTCAGACACAAAGACGCTTCTTCAGTTAATACATTTGTCGCAATATACATTGTTCAGTATTGGATAGTGCAAATAAAAAGTTTGAAGTGCGACAAAGGAGCCAACAGAGGCGTCGACCAGAGGCATTTACACTCGGTTTTAATCAATGAAGTTCTAAAGCTATAGGTCTCACTGTGCCACACAAAGGAAATAATTGAGTCGGGAGATGCTGAGCCTTAGTACTGGCTCAAGTTACGAGCGGTACGTCAGCAGCATGATCGTCAGAACCAGAAAGTGGTATTTGAGATGGTATAGAAAATAAGAGAGATTATTCCACCCAAACATTCTTCAGCCTTCTGTGGTCCACGAGTTTCTTTAGCCTTCTGTGGTTTACGAGCGGTACGTCAGCAGCATGATCGTCAGAACCAGGAAGTGGTATTTGAGATGGTATAGAAAATAAGAGAGATTATTCCACCCAAACATTCTTTAGCCTTCTGTGGTCCACTGCTGGACATAGGATAACCCCCTAATGGGTTTTTCGCCAATAGCCACCGCGCCTGCCATGCGTGTTGATGACCGCAATAAGTGTTAATGTTACACAGGAAGGCACTACAGACCATCTTTATCCTTCCTTATTCGTTCTTTAGTCGCCTCCTACAACATATGCGGAAATAAAGGGTGCTATTCTAGACCGACGACATAAGGTAGAATAGGTTATATATAGAATAGGTTATAGAACATATATGGTTCGACCGGGGAAGTACCATACTTCTACCATATTTCTAGCGTGAAGTGGTTCTTACGTTTCGATGGAAGGGTGTGGTAGCCGACTCAGTTTTATATGAGGCGACTACCTTAGTCCTCGAAAATAGCAACGCATGTGTGAATAATTTCAGAGGAACCCTCGTTTTGTATGACGTTGCTTACACGTGTCCATAGACTGGACTGGTGTAAGCAGCGACAGGTGGACTGCATGCTCATGTTATTAAAAAAAATGAAATCAACTAATTGCCTTACAAATCTTACATGCCGATTGAAGAATATCAAACCTAGCCATAAATGACTATGTAATGTACTCTACAACTCAGAAGCGCTAATTACTAGAAAGCGATTCACTGACCAACAAAGGAATATCAACATTTACCGCTGTTCAACCTAATGTATGACTTATGGTTTCATATTAGAGATTGGAATTATGAATACGTTATATTAAATTAAATTATTATTAATTCATAAAATTATTTTTAATCTGTTTCGTATTTTTGTATTCAGTAAAAATTGTGATAGCCTAGTAGAAATGGAGTTGGATTTGAAACAGACGTGTTTCTTTTAAGGATTAAATTAGATGGTCTACAAGATTGATGACGTAGCAGAAGTAGGTTTGACTGTGATCTACGAATTTGTGACATTCTACAAAATCAACGGTATTTTGTGATTGCTAGAGTTGTTGACTTTACCGGTTATTATTACGCAAGCCAAAGCTTAGTCAAAGGCATTGGACCTGAGAAACAATAGCTCGCCATTGTATAGTCTATGACTACTTGACCTGCAGGATGCAAGCCACCGAGCGAAGCGGAACGAA
The DNA here is from genome assembly GCA_002930495.1 of Cecropterus lyciades. Taxonomy (NCBI): domain Eukaryota; kingdom Metazoa; phylum Arthropoda; class Insecta; order Lepidoptera; family Hesperiidae; genus Cecropterus; species Cecropterus lyciades. The sequence continues at coordinate 971,910 of MOOZ01000198.1, read as the reverse complement.
TAAATTCGAAATCCAAACAAAAAATGAAAAGTTCTTTTGTATTTTTTACAGAATTGCTCTCTTTATTTCGAAACGCAGAAAACAAAACGATTCAAAATGTTTGAATGCGAAAAATAAATAATTGTTGGAAAAGTTGCTGAAAAACGTCCTTTATTTATAGGATTCTGCACTTGTGTTTTTTTTATTTGTTCTTGTGTAATTAATTTATTGTTTGTTAACCTATTGTTAAATGCCTTGGTTGCTATCCTATTAATTTACTATCACATTTTGTTGATTGTATATCCTTATATTCATTCCCTTCTGTCGTGGTGTAATTTCACTATTTTCGTCGGATTTCTCATTTGACTCGGATTGTCTAACAAATATGCATAACTACTCCTATGCATTCGATTCCGTCTTGATAATTACTTTACTTCTCAAAAACTGTTTCTATGTAACTCCACCGACTATGGTTCTTGCAATACGAATTTGCACCTCGCAGATTTTATCCCTAAGTGCCTCGTATCCAATTACTTATTATCTGATGAAATGATCAGTATTGTTCATTGGTATATGAATTGTTAGTTTGATGAATTTTGTTAACAACCGTGCTTACTATGAACTATGCTGCAGTATCTACCATGCGAGTGATACGAGGGAAAATCTTTGAATTGTGACTAACGTGTAATAAAATTAAATAAAAATTTAAAAACCTCCAACGCTATAAAGATAAGACGTGAGTTACACTTATAATTTAATTATAGAAATATAACATTTGCACGTTAAAATTGTACTACAACGTAGCGGCGGTACCGATTTTGATAAAACATATTTAATTGTAACGTAAACGTCATCCTCTTTCATTTGATACCCCACTTAGGTATTTTTGGCAACACTCACTTTAATTCCCACTTTCTCACTTAACCCCCTATACCTAATAATGGCTAAGCCGATCTTGATAAAACATATCTAAGTGTAAGTTATTTGTTATGTACAGAAAAAACCGCATCCAAATCGTTTTACCCGTTTAGGAGCTACGTGACCACAGACAGACACAAAAAAGACAGACATAGCAGTCAAATTTATAACACCTCTCTTTTTGCGTTGGGGGTTAAAAAAAGGTAAAGGTAAAGGCCTGCAAAAGCCCTACTAAATTTTAAATCAAAAATTAAAATTTGAGTACATTTGACGTAAATAAAGATAAAGTAAATATGCACGATATGTGTACATTACAAAGGAGAGTAGAACATTTACGACTAGTAAATTATGTTTTAAACGCCAGGAAATAATCAATCAAACTACTTTTGTGGACATATGTGCGATAAACCGAATTTTTCCAATAAGTTCTTATCGCATCCCCGTTCGAATGTGTTTGAAGCGCACGTCAAATTTTATCAGGATGACATGATCAAATATTGCGGCGCAAATATTGGAGATATCGAACGATACCGATCTATTATCTCCTCAGACTTTATAGAAGTTTGCAGCTGCAGTTAGACAGTTACGGTAAGCACACGCACTGTTGACTCTATCATACTAGTCATACTAATATTATAAAGGCGAAAGTTTGTTCGTATGTTTGCTACTCTTATAGGTAATAACCACAAATTCGATTTGTCTGAACTTTTGCACACGTATTTGACTGGACCTGGATTACATAGGATACCCTTCATCGTGGTAAATTCTATTTTAATAATGTCATCCTCATTGTTGTATGAATTCAGTTATTAAGTAGCCCTTTATACCTTTTCTTACTTTTGCCCACATTTTTTAACCTTCGTTCTTCCTCAGATGCAGTTTATTTTTTTTAATATGACTATATTAAATGTTGCGGTAACCAATCGCTGTCTCCTATCAATTAACAAACCTAGCAGCTGTGACTCGTTATTGAATTGTGGCAGTCGGTGAGACAGCAGTCTGCGCCTCGACTGATAGCCCGTTGAATGGACCCGTGGAAATATTGCCGCACCGACCGAAGAATGCTATTTCCTTGTCTAATGAAACAATACTCAGTTGCTAGCTCCACCGTTTTGTATGAATTTAATCCGTCCAAACAATAAAAGCTCATTGCCTTTTTGTAGCAAACAAACCCGTCTACAGATTTCATCAGGCTTAGACTCGACAGAGGATCGGAGTCAGAAATAAAAATGCAAGAAATCGAGACGTATTGGCTAGTTCCTAGGAACGGGATTGTTAACGATTGAATAGTTCCTCTAATGAAAGCGATTGCATGTTCAAAACTGGAGGGGTATAAATTTTATGCCGTGCTTAGGTATATACTTTATAGGATAATAAAAAAAAAACAGATTCTTTTACACACGATTATTTTACGATTATTCTCCAATTAGGCAGCTGGAACGCTTTACGAACAGAAAAAGTATAAGGAACATGTTGCTTGTACATACAATGGCGGAGGACGATAATAGTAGTATGTAACAACCGTAACAAGTATGCAAACTGAACTATTTTTACAAAAGTATCAAAAATTTTGTGCATGACGTATTATTCAATAATGTAAAATTTTATTATTGTAATTAAAAAATGTAATTCACCCAGCTTTTGCAATAACAGAGCACTTTAGTTACCTCTCCATTTTAAAATGGAATGGGCAGAGAACGTAGCCAAAAGTGGTGACAATTTGACAAGAGCTGAAGAAAAGTTCGACGATTCAGTTATAAAAGTCCATAAAATAAAATAGAATGCCGTCAAGGGAAATGATCCCGGAGTTTTCTCCAACTTGAAGTAGATCGTCCGTCTGATGTTCATAAACGTGCTCGTAATATTTCCCTCCACGGAAGGTTTTATTTGGTTATTTATTTGAGAATAGGATATAACATGGCATAGTTTATTCATCCTTCAAGATAGTCTTTAGATTTAAGTTGGTTTTTTTTTTTTTATAGTATGTAAGTAGCAAACGAGCATGCAGCCCACCTGATAGTAAGTGGCTACTGCCGCCCATGGACATCTGTAATCAACCCTAGGTGAGTTCAAAGTTTCACCTAAGGTTAGCTACAGATGTGTTGCTACCCCTGAGGACTAACATGGAACGCCTCGAAAAAGTATGTCTCCCTTACCACACCCTTCAGACCAGAACACAACAGCGCATAACACTGTTGTTATTAGGCAGAAATAGGTGTGGCGGTGCTGCTTCCGGAGTCGAACCACAAAGAGTTCTACCACCTTTATTTCACGGGCTACTCACAATCACTACTCTACGACTTTGAGTTTAGATTAATGTTTCCCTTTTTTATGCCGTGGCCCGGTTATGATTTTGTCTAACCGTTTGTCATCCACTAAAATTCAAGGAGGATAAAACAGTTTTCAATGTGAACAAATCTTAACTGTATTAGAAAAACTAGCCGAATGCGAGTCGGATACGAGGGATTTCGTATATAAAATAAATAAAAAAATCGACCTTTTTACTCAAATTACTTTAAAATGTTCTTATCGCTAACTGTATGTATAAAATTAATTAATGCAACGACCCGGTATATTCTTTTCATGGCCCGATACCAGGTCGCAACCCGTCAATTGGGAAACGATTGTCTAGACTCTATACATTTATATAAGCTGACAAGTACTGATTTACTAAGACGACACGTGGTTACAGATTTTATTACGTATGTTTTTAGGACAAGTTTACGCTACACATAAATGTACTAATAGTACTGACGCTGTAGCCACTCATAGTACGAAACGAGCATTACCTTTTATCCCTTTGATGCCATT
>MOOZ01000198.1:953304-967817 GCA_002930495.1 Cecropterus lyciades | reverse complement strand
TCACTTCTTAAGCGCAAGTTCCATAGACTAATCATAGACCCTATCCCTTCCTTTTTATTCGTACAGATTACATAAACCTGACCTGGCCTCCAGTCTTTTTACCCTACATTTATATAAAAGTGAAAGGATACTCACGTCTAACTAATCATCGCAGTCTAATAAACTACAGAAGTTAAAATTACGTTTGGACAGTATGTTTATTTTATAACTGTAGATTTTTCTTTTTTATATTAAAACAAACACAATCATTGTTAACGTTTTCGAGTATTCATTGTAATGTACTCGTACATTCACGGTTACGTTTTCGTTTTACAATCATCTTGTATGAAATGATGGGCGAAAATGATATAACAATGAATGTATTGCGGAAACGTAATTAATTCGTACTAAGTACACTAATCTTTTACGTTAAGTGTACAATTTTTCAAAAGGTTGAATTAATGTTTTATTATAAAATTAAATTTTAAAGTGTCTACAGTAAAATAAATTTATTGAAATTATAAGACGTGAGTATCCTTTCATTTTATATAAATATATAAAACTGCTGTGCTGTAATAATGAGACTATAATAATGAGAATATAGAAATAAAAACAATCCACGCAGGAGTTTGTTCATAGGGGATGAAACCTTACGGCTTCTCGAATTCTCTTATTACTGAACACCCCAAAGTAATAGTGACATTGTCGGACACTTATTATCGTGCGGACTTATCGTCAGGCAGAAGCATGCAGTAACGGTGTCCTGATTGAGACCTTCTGAGTCACCGGGTCAGGGGTAATCCTCCCCTGTGCTTTGTCGCCTCACGTGCTTTTGATGTTGGGAGCGCTAAAATGTGTTAGCATGACATTAAAAAAAAAAAACGTAAAAAATGCTTTAGTTTCGTTAACTTTTGGATGGAACTGGAAATTTGGATGGTGGCAAATTTTTGTCGATTTGAATAGTGTGTTTTCGAAATTTTTGTATATGTAGACTAATCTAGTCTAAATGGTTTGGACGTGTAGTCAAAACAGAAAAAAGTACTCAGTAGGTTTTTAGAAAATGAATACAAAGTAACTGATACAGTCGTATGTATCTATATGTGTAACAGTCGGGATTGTTTTATGTTTGTATTCTATATACTATTCTATTAGAACAAAAAAATACATGATCATTGGAATGATAAACTGTTATACATACATTGTTAAAAAAAGAAAAACAACTTTAAAAGGTTTATTTAAAACGTTGTACGATATTGATAATATTATGTATTGTAAAGAGGCGATAGTAAATGTATATTTTATCGATGCTCATTACAAGTAGCAGCTACGATAATGCATGTTATTATAGCAGCATTTTAGCGCTTTTCGCTTATTTTCATACGGAGACGTGACCGTGCATCCCGCTCTCGGGAGGGGATTTAACGAGCTTTCGTATTTGTTCCAATATGGGGTCATTGAGCACTGGGTGATTATTGACACTTAAGGAGGGCACAAATTTATGGCCTCGTATATTTTGTTCCAATTGCCACTGGGGTAATCTGCAAAAACTAAGGATTATACAAATAAATATATTGCTTCAGTGATTCGTGTGTGATAGAGACATCTTTGTATTAAGTAGCGGTGTCGCGCGGTTTTACTCGCGTTTACAAAACGGTAACATAATTTACAACTGTAGGTAATACTTTTGATAGAGACACGATACCTCAAGACACACCACAGACAATAATTGTATTGGACATTTAAATCGATAATTAAATCAAAAACCATATTTGCACCAAGGTGCCAGCGGACATATTGATAAAGTGCGAGTTGAGCCCGCAGACGGAGGGCCACCATTTTTAATTTCAAGTGTTTTTTTTTTGTTTTTGTTATCATCGCAGCTACAGTACATTTTTTAAATTTCAACAGTCTACTTATTGCAGTTCAACCTATAAACAAAACATCGGATTCTTGTTTGAACCTCCTTTAATTGTTACTTTCTCTTCATCTTGAGTATTTGTTGTTGTTGTGAGTTGTTGTTACAGCGGCCATAGTAATATTACTATGTATGTATATGTACACTTAGTATTTTTTTCAAATAAATAAATATTTATAACTAACATTTCTTAAAATTAAATGCCACCCTTCGCAATATAAATTAACCAACACATTTCCTTTACTAAGCCTTACAACAATGTTCCCCATTTCGTTTACATTTCGTCCAGTACAGACAATGATCAAACCCAATATCAGAGCCGGGCAATAAGGGCGCACATTAACATGTTACACGTGACACCGCATGTGATTGCTTTCCGAACACCCTCTGTAAGCCAACTCGATACACCCCCTATAAGTCAACTTGTTACATTTTATTATTCTCTAACAATTGTTGATTGTGAACCTAAGCGTTGTTGGTAAATGTTGCTGGAAGTTTCATAGTGATACTAACCGTTATTTAATGTTAGACGTTCTTGTTAATAATTCTTGGTAGGTATGTAAGTACTTAGAAAAATAACATATTTAATGCTACACTTTTGAATCATAAATATGAACAAAAAAATAAGGTTAAAGATAGAAGAGACCCAGAAATATTACATTTTTGGGTCTCTGCTATGTATGTATGTATCAATTTTATGGTAATTCCTTTGTTTTCCTGATGTAATCTTATTGTATTTTTTGTTAATTTTTATTTATCTATAAAAAACAGAAAAAACACCTTTTTAATTATTTTAATTAAATATTAATTTTTAAGGTGTGATAATTTAATAAAAATATCTGTGAATGTTTCAAGCGTGTACCTGTTGCCATTATTGCCACACATTGCCATTATTAATAATTAAAATCACGTTTGTTATATGGAAGACCGAATAATATAACTTTGTAATTCATGCAAACACTATGAAAAACAAATTTATGTTGGCTGTTGGAAAACCGTTCAACTTTATTTAATGATAATGCTACGGAACCCTTCGCCTGCGAGTCCGACTCGCAGTTGGCTGCATTTTTAGTATTAGTTATAGCGGCAACAGAAATACATCATTTGACGGACGACGAAGTCTTAGTGATCGGGTCCCGTTTTTACCTTTTGGGTACATAACCCTAAAAAAACAACAATAAATTACATTCAAAGCATGTTTATGCTGCTTTAGGGTTTATACACATTATATTTCCTGAATTTATGTTTTAGATACATACATACACACGCACGCACACGCGCGTTAAATATATTTATGCCATTCACTGAAATTTTAGACAAAAAGAACATTCTGTTAATTTTCCTAAGTATAATATATTAATAACATTATGACGGAAAGCTCTCAGGCATTCTTTGAAAGTTTACTAAAAGCTTTCCTTTGTCCGTCATTCTCTGATGTAGTTAATGAGCCTCTCTGGATTTTATAAATTTATGTATAAAATACACCTGAAGCTGTTCATTTAACAAATTATCTTTGTAAAGCAAAAACTTTCTAATTAAAAATTAAAATTTCAAACCCCAAAAGTTGACGTTTTCAGTTAACGTGTTAACGATTACAGTTTTCAGTTCCGGATATAGAGTTTTCATCAAAGGTAAATTTTGGACTTACATTGGCCAAGCAGCTACATTTTACAATGAGGATTTAAATTAATCAAACAATTAGATTTATCAGGCTTTGAGTCATATATGAGGTCGGCATGAGAGTATACAACGCTACCCCTGAGTAAGTGAGCTAAAACATGAGCGACAGTTCATCGCCAATAGTCGCCAGCTGTCGTTCAAGTGTTTCTTGCCTAAAATCAATTATAGACTACAGGAATTTTAGGTGGAGTCTACATCTATACTAAAAAATGTTCAATACCATATTTTCTTTTCTTTTTGTCATTCGTTTTTATTAGGAGCTATTGACGAGTTCCTGTTAGCTCTTAGCAATAAAATATCCTCTTTCCAATATTCATTTTATTTATGGTTGTGTAACGTAAATTAGGCGAACAGTAGCTGTAATAAAAACGAGTTATCATATAATATATAAAGATGACTATTGTTGTTGAAACATCACTCAATTTAAAATTACTTAGCACGTTATACAATGAATCAACACAACATGAAACCCATATTAATTACTAAAGTCAAGTGGCTTGAGTATGACAATATTAATATGGGGATTTAATGGATCATGTCATACACTGTCACAAGTAATTGAGTACGAATAAAATCCACGAAGAAATATCGTGAAGAGTTAGCGATCTTACGGCTTATTCTGTAGATTTTAAAACGTCCCTGATTGAGCGTTCGTTCATTCGTTTTTTATCGTTCATTTGACAAATGATGAACGGGGAGTTAAGGATTGCATTGAGTATGTTGGAATTTGCTGGAATTATGTTTTTTATCGATAAAGTCTAATTGAAAACTTCCTCCATTTTAAATTCTGTTAAATAAATGAAGGCTAACGCATCAAAATCTGAACGATTTCTAGTAACAAATAATAAAACGCAAAAAATAATCTTATTTGTGAACGATTATCCGTCCATATCGATCATTCATTCCAATCCTACGTCGTCGCTCGCTCACAGACGCATACGACAACATCTCTCAAAACACTATTATTTATCGGGAGTGAACGAGTGAGTCGCCTATTTGCATTGTAAGACTTCGTTCTTTTTTAACTATCCAAGTGAAGGGGTTATAAGGTCTTTATTCAGACGCAGAGTTCTAATCATGTATAATTTAAAATATAAACCTTTGTTATAATTAATTACGTTATCTCATACTATTTTATAATATTGGGAGTTTTTTTGTCTCGTCGTGATATGTTAAAAATGTAATACTAATTTTCAATTTTCATAAAATTATACTAAGGAAATTAAACTGATCCACAAACTGTGAAATGTATGAACTGCCCTTGGTCAGCATGGTGGACTAAGGACTAAATCCCTTTTTCTGAAAAGGGACCCGTGCCCAGCTGTGGGACAGTAATGCCTTGACAAGTGTTTGATTGCCCGTTACTAACAATGAATGTTTGCTTAAGCGGAAAAATATTTTATCAGTACTTTCTCTTAAATTTAAACTATAAAATAATGAATAATGGTTTCAGTTATTTTCTTCATTGCTCCGATCTGAAGTGTTACACAGACGCATACGTCTCCGCCGACAATATTATTTACCAACACAATGACGTACAGTCGCGGTAGTGAGCGAGTAAATCAACTATTTGCATTCTGCGCTCGCGTCGAACCCTGTGGGTGAATTTCAGCTCGCTGCGTTACACAGCGTGAACTTATTTCTTTCTCGGCATTACTTATCTTACTCATTTAAGTTATTTAATTGAACTTAACTTAATACTAAAGCATAAACTACCAGTGTTCGGTAATAAAATCCATTATAAATTGTTACCTTAAAAATTCTGAGTAAATTATAAATTTATATGCATTATTTATGTATATATTACCATAAAAGTTTTATTAACTATTTATTTAATCACTTTTTATTCTGAATTATTTTCTTTACTTACTCCATGTTTTAACTTATTCCTTTTTTATAATCTAGTTATCGAATTTAATGTAACAAGTGAACAGAAGAAATAAAACTATTCTATATGTTGTTTTTGACTATAATATATACATAATCTCAAGCTTAAATAACATATGGTAAGTATATTATCATTTTAATAGTACACTTTATCACTTAAGAAGTGTGGCAATTTTAAAATCATCTGTTGAACATAAGTAATGAACATGCTGTAGTACCTGCGCGTGCGCCGCCGGCTGCTATCTCGTTAGACCAGGCGCCGGCGAGACAAATGCGACATGTTACTTACGCCGAGAAATTGCAATAAAAACATAAACAGACATCGATATCGCAGGCTTATGGCTGATTCCGTTATGATTTAAGGTTGGAGGAGTACTTGACGCTTAGTTATAGTTGAGCGAAGTTCATCGACAGTCATTGTAGTGCTGACTATTTGTAATGCTTATTTCAGACATAATCATTTCTAAAATCGCATAAGTATATTAGTACCGATGTTTAAGTGTTAAGTCAAAGAACTTTGATATTCTATTGTATTGAAAATAATAACAAAATAAACATAAAGTTATTCACTCTTACACAAAATTTGTTAATTACAAACTACAATTGTATGTACGCAATTGTTATTTTTCCTTGTTGTTGCTTTAAGTGCCTTGGTCAAGCTATCTCTGAAAGTCTTCTATCAGAATGTGGAAGTAAAAGGTCTTAGTCAATCACGCTAACTGAGCGGGAGTTGATAGATTTTACAAAGTGTATAGAACGATACGGAGTACTTTCAGGAATGTATGTATTTTTTGTTACGTACATTACCTACTTACATTAGAGCAACCATTATTGTCATTCTGAAACTCACGTCACTTCGAACTAAATTTTTGTTTTTTTTTTTTTTTTATATAGTATGGAAGTAGCAAACGAGCATGCAACCCAGCTGATGGTAAGTGGCTATTGCCGCCTATAGACATCTATAATCAACCTTAGGTAACATCAGGGTCTCACTTAAGGTTAGCCACAGATGCGTTGCTACTCCTGAGGACTAAGATACCTCGGAAAAGTATGTCAGACCAGAACACAACAGCGTTTGTCTACAGATATATAGTGTGTCAAACACAGGCAAAATATCGCAGACAAAAAAACGTTTATAAGTGATGTAACATAGGCTCGTATTTTCGCAACCGTATTAAGATGTTAACAAATACATTAATGGTTTATGTAGGCTAATGTATAGGAAAATATTCTTTTGTCTGTCACGGCACGTGTCTGGCACGTTTAACGTCTGTAGATTTAAACAAACCTTAATAGGCATGCAATAATACATCCTATACTGTCATATCACAGCTAGTACCTTTAAATGTATTGTAAAAAGTAACATACGCCATTTAAATCCCAGAATAAGGACATAAAAGTTTCTAATAATGGATATTACACATGTCGCTCATACGTCACAAGATGGCCACCGACAGTTAAAGGCGATATATAATCCTCGTTCAACGTTTTAATTGCGAGTCGTTTAAATGAATTCGCATTCAAATGTGCGTCCATTTATCAAAATGAAGTTGACGTGAGGCTAAAACTGTTGGGAGCTAAATGTTTAACTTTGTTACGAATTGAAATGACTGCGTGCATTTTGCTGCGGTCATTTAACGTGATATTAAATTTAGTTTTAAATGTGCATTTAAAAATTTTTGACTAGTAAAATTTAATTGTTTTTTATGTTTGGTATAAGTCTTAAGAAAGGAATCCTTAAGATTAGTCACCGGCTCGCCGGTCTATTAAGATGGAACCAGTGTAGTTCGACCGGGGAGGTATCACCGCCACTCCTATTTCTAGCGTGAAGCAGTTCTTGCGTTTCGTGGCAGGGTGTGGTTGCCGGGTTACTTATTTATGAGGCGACCATCTTAATCCTCGGGAGTAGCAACGCATCTGTGATTGACTTCAGAAAGAACCCCTGTTCTATATGAAGTTGCTTACATATGTCCATTGGCGGTAGTAACCACTTACCATCAGGAGGACTGCATGCTCGTTTGCTACTTCAGTCTGATAAATAAAAGAAAAATAAATAAATGCTATGAATATCGGCTCGAAAAGGATAAGTTGAAGTATGTGGTCCTACCTCACATCAACAGACAAATAAGTTACGATAGTGGTTTAATGATCTGAAGAAGACTATGGGAGACCATTGCATGCATAAAGCACATGACTGGATGGAGCTTCAATAACGGAAGGCCTATCTCCAGTAGAACAGATCAGTGATAGCCGAATGGTTGAAACTCGGCCTTCCAATCGAGGATCCGAGGTTCGAATCCCAGGCACGCACCACTGATTTTTATAATATTATGTGCGTGTTAGAAGTTAATTATCATTGCTTTATGGTGAAGGAAAAAATCGCGAGGAAACCTACACACCTGAGCGTTCTTTCAAAGTTCTTAAAGGTGTTTGAAGTCTACCAATTCGCGCATGGCCAGCGCGGTGGACTACGGACTGAAACTCTCTCAATCTGAGAGAAGACCCGTGCCCAGCAGTGGAACAATAATGGATTGATGGATACGTACAATTGTAATAGTCTGTCGAAGTTTTGCTGACTTTTAAGCAAACAATTACCACTAATCGTTTTAACATGACTCGTGTTTCTAACATCAAAATGTATTCAAATAATGCTTGTTATAATTGAATTTAACTGGTACAAGGTCATTTATCAACTTGACATGTCTGAGTTGAAACTGTTTCAGGGAACCAAGGCTGAAAATGTCCGTGTGAATTAATGTGAATTTACGCTTGACATCTGCGCTTGTGCTATGCGAAAATAAGTTTTTCGTTATAAATGACTTTAAGATAAACTGCGTATGTACTTTATTACACACTAGCTGCGGTTATACATGCGTTTAAAAAAATGTAACTTGATATATTAGTTACATATAGCGGAAATTTTAGATCTTATACAATCATCACATTAAAGCATTGTTTCAGAGGGCACTGATCGCAACTGACATTAGTGGTAGTGACAGTGGCTGCACGCGCGTACAGCGCGCGGTTTCTTAGGTATTATTTTTTTTGTATGGAACCCTAATTATATTTTCTAAAATAGAAACAGCCTAAGTTACGTGTCATGACATCAGCTATTCAATAGTGAAAGTCCAGTTAAAATCGGTCGAGCGGTTTCAGAGATTACCCAGGACAAACAGACAGACATAAATTTTAGTAATCGATGTTTTATTATCAGTATCGTATGTACTTTCATATGCATTTGGTAAAAAGCTGTTATTTTGATATTATAAACAGACACTTCAATTTTATTTATATGTATATGTGTAGATGTATAGATGATGTGTGGTATATATTTTATAAACTATGCCTAGGGGCGGTGTTTCTATGGGTAATTACTGCAGACTTCGTTGGTCACTGGTCTCTTGAAGCAACATAGGTTAAATAATATTTACTAGTAGTAATTATGACCGTCGTAAATTTACGGAGTGAAAAAATAAGGATGTTTTATTTCCAAATAGTTTTAGAGTACATATAACAGGACTCATATTAAGTACATATCAGTAACATGAATAAAGAAAAGGAATATGGGCGCCATGGAAGAACTATAAAATAATTCACTATAAAACAATGATACTTTTGACTTTAGACATTGCATGTACAATCTATGAGATTTGCTTCAAAATGTTATCAAATAAAATAAAAATGTTTTTAGATTAGCCCATACATGCAAAAATGTATGTAAAAATATATATACATAAATATATAGAAAATAATAATAAGAATATAACAGATTATGAAGTTTTACTGTTTTGTGATATTTTAATACAACTAATATAAGAACGCATTAATATGAGAGACGTTTTAAAACTGTACAAAATAGACAAGAAAATATTTTCCTTATAAGGATTATTTTAATTACTCCTGCCTCCACCTCTGATTTATTTATACAAACATCTGTTGAAACGGACGTCAATATGTTTTCAATTGAATCTGAAGTAACGGTGGTTCGAACAAGCATCGTCCTATTATTATATCTCAGCAGAGCTAACATGCGCCACGTTTGCGCCTCGATTTTTCAGTATCATGTTTCAAGCTTCGGTCCATGTCTTCATTGTTGAGCTGAGCGGTAAGCGGGGCTTACGATGCAGCGATTCACGACTTAAATTGTAATCTTTTTGCTGGGCATGTGTTTAACTTTACAACTAAGGAGCTCTGAATCATAGTCGTGGTGCTCTAATGCTGAAGTAAATATCCTTTAGTAAAGAAAGATTAGCTTTTCAATGTCAGAGGTTTCGAACCACCGAAATGGCATTTCTTACCATCTGCTATGTGATGGAGAATGTCTAATCTGAAATAAATACTTTTCAGAAGAACGGCAGGGAAGTTTACCTGCATAGAAATATTTAATAGTTATTTTAAAACATGAACTGTAAATGAACATTTTCACCTTTGAGTGGTTATTTAGGAATGTTAACTGTTAATGTTAAATGTGTCTTATGCACTAAGTTCATAGCCTTTAAGTCGTACATCATAAGCGAGGATCACGTGCGGTAGATTTAGCGATAAGCATAAATAAAGGCATGTAGTACATCGTATAGAAAACGACCCCGTCGTAAATTTGTATCCGCTTATCGCATATCGAAATCGCGTAACTTGAGAACTTGCTGCGGTTTGATCGATGGTTTAGTGGTTTTCCTGGCCGCAATAAAAATATGAGGTTACATCTAATGAAAGTTAGCTCTCAATTTCAAGTAACATCGGCATTGTTAAATTTTGTCATTTTGCTTATTTTAGAAGGTAAAAAAGTATGGTTGATTAAAAAATAATTTCTGTCTGAAGTTTGGTTAGTCTGCGGTGGAAGCGTCTCCAAATAATTTTTGCCTTGTATAAAAACAGTAGTTTACAGTAGTGATGGTATGTTCTACTTCGAAGCATGTTGTTCCAACCTAGATAGCAACCTCGTTCTGAGAGTATTCTGTTATAAGCTTAACATTTTCTCAATAGCTTAGAAACGCCCATGAAATTTAGCCACCCATCCATCCTGACCGCATCAGACGCTCAACTTTGTACTTTAAATATATGTATAGTATAGTATCGTGTAGTGCAGTGCAGTGCAGTACAGTGCAGAACAGTGTAGTACAGTACAGTGCAGTGCAATGTAGTGCAGTGTAGTGTAGTACAGTGCAGTACAGTACAGTGTAGTGTAAAACAGTACAGTGCAGTACAGTGCAGCACAGCGTCGAACGTATGTATGTATTGTGACAAAGGAAACATTTTTGCAAACAAAGAACTTGAAAAACGAAAAGTCGGAATTAGCTCTCATCGTACGGAGTATGATCTCAACGGTAATTAGTTGCCTGCCATTAACAACGAAAGCTCGATGACAGTAGGACTTGCTGCCGTTTTATGTGCCAATGGGTTGTTACATAATAATTTGTGTGTTGTATGTGCACGTGTGTTACGTGTGTGTAGAATTTTATTGTGTTCGTAAATCTATTTATAATAGTTTAGACTATGCGATGATTAGTCAGAAGCGATAATCCCTCAAAATCATAGAATATATAATAAATACGTCTTAAGTAGCCGTTGATATAGTAAAAGTAGAAATTTCATGTGTCTATGCATCTCATATATTTTCAAAAAGACAGTTTAGAAAGCTAAGAATAACTAATAATAGATAAAATGTTTATGTCTGTTAGTCTATGTGTTTGAAATCGCATTGAAGCAACACTACTGATTAATTAATGTAAAGGATATATTGATACGAATTAAAAAATATATTTATAGTCTGTATCTTAAGGTAAAAATAAGTCCATATTTAATTATTATAAAATACATTCACTCTATCAAAAGTTATTGCAAAGTATTACCTTTTTAAACGCGGGTGAAACCGCGGGACACAGCTAGTTTATCATAAGTATATCAGTCGTTCGCCGCTTCATTGCATATGAAAGGGAAATAAAAAGAAGGTAATTGCTATGCGGCTATAAGCGAGCGTTGGCGTGTGTTCTTGTACTTGTTTGTTTTGTCAGTGTGTTTAAGCAGGCTGACTGCATTTGATAGCCCACCGATTATAGAGAAACGGTAGATAGAACACTGAACTTAACGAATAGGTTTAAAAATGAATTTGTTGGGTAGGTATTGAAAGCAAAAAGCAAGCAGAAGAAACCCGCCTAATGGTCAATACCCAAATAAATCGCAAGTCCTAAAAGACAGAACATAAAAATTTTATTATTAACACTGAATCAATCAATAACAAAGTATTTGGGCAAGCACGAACAAGCAAAACACGAGGGTGCAGCCTCCTGGTAAACCTGAAAATTGAGTAGAAATCCGAGTGATGCTCAGTGCTCAAAAAAGCAGATTTTTTTGTAAAAAGAGTTAAAGTTACAGCTGTGTTGATGTTCTTAAGGACTAAGTTAAAACCTCGCTTGTGTCTTGCCAGCCCCAAACCACAACACAGCAGCATGACACTTTTATCAAACGAAAATAAGTTTAGTGCCAGTACCAAAACAGTCTTATCACGTAAAGTTCCATCACCTTTTATCTTATATTTAAAGGCACCCTTAATAATGATAAACATTATATTAGTAACATAAATATCGTTAATTACTTAGGTATCGATATTTCTAACCTACTTCTCACATAAAAGCTATTAGTGATATTAGGCCAATCAGGGCAGCAATAAAAAGCGTAAAAGTCACTGGAGCCGACATTAAATCGCTCGTAAAATATAGATATGAACCATAGAACACGTAACGAATAGAAATTAATGTTACGCGTGACCTGTTTGCTCTAGTTTTTTTACTTATGTATGTCCTGTCTCATTTTGAGAGCTCATACACAGCAGAGCTTGAATATAACCTATGAATGATGATAATTGTAGTTATAAGTTGATGATAAACTACATGTAGGGTGGAAGCACCACCGCCACACCTATTTCTGCCTAATAGCAGCAGTGTTATGCGCTGTTGTGTTCTGGTCTGAAGAGTGCGGTAAGGGAGATATACTCGACGACCCGCGTGGTGGAGCGGTCACCATACCGGTCTGACACGCAGTGGGTTCCGGGTTCGATCCCCGGCCAGACAGACATCTGAATGATGAATTTAGATTTCTGTTCTGGGTCTGGGTGTTTGTGTATGTCCAAGGCATCCACGGCACAGGAGAAAATCCTAGTGTGAGGCTAGTAGTGAGTGTAGAAAGCGTTATTTTTTTATATACTTATCCAAGGCATTCCAACTTAGTCCTCAAGGGTAGCATCGCATCTGTGGCTAAACTTAGGTAAGATTTCTAACCTGAAGTAAGTCTTACGTTTAAAAGAAAAGATGTGGATGCCGGCCCACTTATGTATGTAGGAGGCAATAATCTCTGTCCTCAAAAGTAGGAACGCATCGGTGATTGACTTGAGGTAGGACCCCTGTTCTGTATGATGTTGGTCACTGGTCCTGGTAATGTCCATTGGTGGCAGTGACCACTTACCATCAGGACTGCATACTCGTTTGCCACTTAAAACTTATAAAAAAAACTAGGGCTAACAAACTGGTAATATAATGGTTTGCTAGTTAATCAATATAAGTCTTACTAATATTATAAATGCGAAAGATTGTGGCGATGTATCTGTGTTTCTTACTCTTTACCTAAAACTGCTGGTCGAATTTCGCTGAAATTTAGCACCCAGGTAGTTTATGACCTAGATTAACACATAAGACTCATTACCGTGATAAACGACGGGCGGAGCCGTGGGAATGAGCTAGTAAATAACATAATAACAACCCTTTTATGTAGGCGTATGTCAAAACGCGTCAACTCTCCCAAACGGATGTGAGTCATGAATAATGCGTGCAACGTTAAGGTAATCTCATTCGATACTGTTTGTTAGTCAAATAAGCTATTGTGTACGCATCTGATATTGGAGATTGGACTAAGTATCGACTTGTAGGGGAATTGTTAAGTCGCGTTCGGCTTGGGACTTTATCTTGTTAAGTAGATGTACTTGTAGAGGTATATCATACGCCACGAAACGTTTTTGATGTGTAGATTGATAAAAAATATATAGGTATATATATATATATATACCTAATACAAATGTCATCAGATTTTGCTTTTACCATTGTGTGTCCCGTTATATGCAGGATTGTCAGCGAATGTATGTATGTATGTATGTGTATCTAGTCGAGAGGATCTGAGTCATATTACCGTATCTAATCGGGGTGCTATTAGACAACATCAGCCTGATGTAGCAAAAAAATACCCTCAAAGAAACAGAAAAAAAAATGTAAAAAAAAATCGAACTGCTCATGAATATTAACTTGAAAAGTAAAATAAGTACTGGTAAGTCTTACCACCCCCCATAATCAATTAAGCAATTAACCCCATAGCATCAGAGTCTTACCTGAGATTAGTCATACAAGCGTTACTACTCCTGAAAATTAAGTTGGAACGCCTCAGTTAAAATTGTCTTCCTTACCCGCCAGACTAGAACATAGAAGTGGTTAAGACTGCCGTTATAAGGTAAAAAAATGTGACAGTAAGGGTTCTACCTTAAATTAGACAAAATATGATAAGTACTATACATTCATTGACCACACAATTGATGTGATTGATGCATGCACTTAGGTACATTTCAATTGTATAAAAAGGTATATTCCTTTTAAATATATTTTACAATACATTGCAAAAATAGCAATATTGTTGTTTGACAAAATCTTTTATCAAGATAAGCAGAGATTTGCATTTTAATGACTTTTTTCAGACATGAGAGAACTCCCAAGCGGTGGCACTGTTTACTTGTCTTAAAAGCGTCTGTCTAGATACAGTGTAGAGCATTGGAGAGTCGCAGGAATATGAGGCCATACATTATCAAAAAAGTGTATTCTTAGGAAAAAAATAGATGACAAGTTTTTTGCTAGGGCTTTGTGTACATTAACTTTCTATCCTTAACTGTAAATATATATTCTTACCCCCCGCGACCCGCGTGGCGGAGCGGTCACAATACTGGTCTGCCACGCAGTGGGTCCCGGGTTCGATCCCCGGCCAGACAGACATCTGAATGATGAGTTTATATTTCTGTTCT
>MOOZ01000198.1:867908-878270 GCA_002930495.1 Cecropterus lyciades | reverse complement strand
AACAGACCAATTATTGAGAAAGATTAAACAATTAAGTAGAGCTTTTTACATAACGCTTATTAAACTGCCACTTGCCATAATCCATAAAATAATAACAAACCAAAAAAAAAAAATAAATTTAAAGCATTGAAAATATATTTATAGTCCCTATCTTGAGATCATTTTTTGTGTATATTTCATTAAATTCTATTAACTCTATTAAAATTTATTGCTTTTTCAGGCTATGTTAACTTAACGTAACAATAGCAGAGTTGTTACGCTAGCCTTCAATAGATTAGGGTTCCATTCCATTTTTTGTATCCGTAAATGTGATTTTATAAACGTTAAGTGATTATTTGGTATTACCATTTACCTACAGCCTGCAAGAAAATGTGAGATAAAAACTTAATCATAGTAAATTTAATTTGTTATGTAACAGTGGACTACATTCCGAAGTAACTGGATCAATTAAAGATGTGAGTCACAAGAACATAAAAACATAAACACTAGTAAGTAGGCGCCTAGTATGAGGCTTAGTTAAACTTAAAGTTTCATTTGTAATAGGATTGTTTAATTACTACACGATGACAAAGAGCAGTGAAAATAATGTATTCTAATCTCACAGTCACACTAGAATTTGATGTATGCGTATATAAGGACGGATTTTACTCCTCCTTGAACCTCCTTAGAAAAGAACAATTCTTCAAATTTCCACCTTTTTGTTTTGTTGAGAAAAATGATTATTTTTTAAGGTATAAAACTTGTGACAAAAATAAACTAAATAGTACAAAGTATAAAAAACAAGATACGGTAAGGTATGTGCATAAAGAACAAATGAAACCGTTTTTTCGACTGGTACACCATTAACACGTCAAAATGAAATTGCTGATTGTTGTTCTATTAAAAGAACAATGTGCAACGGTCAATCCCCCGACCGTCTTAGCACCCCCTCCTTGGCTCTGCCAATGTATATATATATAACGCTTTCTACCGATATCCGTACATACCTATCTATGCCGGTGGACCAATCAACGTTTCTAATATCGATCAATCTTTGAATCACGCCACAAGGGTTAACAAGTTATCAAAGCGATAATAATTAATGGAATACTTATGAAGTTTATGGCCTTGATTACAGTTAATGCACATTTCCTTAATATCGTTTTGATGACCTAAACGGCGTAGTGGGTATTATAGCCACGTGTACATATATAGTTAGGATTCACTTTTTTTCAATATACCTACAAGATTGTTTAAATAAAATGTTTTTTATTTTTAATTTACGCATCGTAATATAATTCAAGCTATGTACTTTCAATCAGAAGTCACTCCCGTATCATGATGTCAGTATCTAGAAAGTTCTCTATATCTTCGTTAAAGTTTCTTTAAAATTGATTTAACTGCTCTGGAGATTAGCCTGTACTAGCTGATGCACTCGTGCTTCGCAACGAGGCATAAAAATAATTGCCATCCTTTAATAGTGCAAAATATTGATATCAAAAGTAGCCTATAAGTTGACCAGGTAAATAAGCTACATCCATGCAAAATTTCATGTAAGTCGCACCAGTGTTTATTGTGTGATTGAGTAACAGACAGACACACACACCATCTCATTTTTATATATGTACTAGTAGACCCGTGCCCACTTCGTTGAGCTTTAAATTTTTTTTGCTGTGGTTCTTAGTACTAATGTTAGGGGTTATTACCCAACTTTTAAAAGGAGGGTTATGTTTTGACCGCATATGTATGAACATATCAATTTGTATGCCAATTTGACGAAACATATATGGTCTATTATGTAAAATCTTGGTGTATTAATAGTAATATTAAAATGAATATGATTATTTTAATTGTTCACAATATTTGATGCTTGGATCAACTATTGTGGACAATTAAAATAATCCAACATATAATATATCTGACTATGGGAAAAACACTCTTTTAACACACACTCAAACACACTTTGAATCATTGCCTCCTCCTGTTTCGTACCTTATCTATAAAAAAAGCAAAAATAATTGCGTTTGTTGTATGGGAGCACCCTTAAATATTTATATTATTCTGCCGTTATAATAATAATAATAATTCTTTATTCACAGAACTTATTTAGTATATGTTGTTATAGCAGCAACTGTAATACATCATCTGTAAAAAAACTGCAACTGTTTGCCTGTCACGGTTCATGAGATACTGCTTGATGACAGACATACGGACAGACGAACAGACGGACAATGTAGTCTTAGTAATAGGGTCCCGTTTTTACCCTTTGAGTACGGAACCCTAAAAGCATTTAACAGAAATACCACCCCACAGATCACAACATAGTCGCCGTTACATACCTATACTATAAACCTACCTATATACCTATTAGTTTACGAGTCCATAGCGGACAAACAACGCGACACTAAATTTATGTATACAAAGATTAAGATAAGCTATCCTATCATTCAAGATAGATTAAACTGCACACGGTGTGCAAATTTGATTGAAATCGATTCAGTAGTTAAGGAGTTCATAGCAGACAAACAACGTGACATGTAATTTTTATAAGATATAAGCTATCCTGACTTTTAAGTTGGATGAAACTGCACTCGGTGTGCAAATTTCATTGAAATCGGTTCAGTAGTTAAGGAGTTCATAGCGGAAAAACAACGTGGTATGTAATTTGTATAAAATATAAGCTATCCTGTCTTTCAAGTTGGATGAAACTGCACACGGTGTGCAAATTTGATCGAAATCGGTTCAGTAGTTAAGGAGTCCATAGCGGACAAATAGCGTGGCACGTATTTTGTATTAATATAAGCTATCCTCTCATTCAAGTTGGATCAAACTGCACACGGTGTGCAAATTTGATTGAAATCGGCTCAGTAGTTCAAGAGTTTAACCCGTACAAATGTGACACGTAATTTATATATATTAGGATTAGTATAGATAAACGGTTTAAAACAAGCTTTTGAGTTTTCGTTTCGTTTTCGTTTATAAAAAAGGATATATATAGGATGTAAATAGAAAAATACATTGTCATTTAAACATAAACATAAACGCTTTCTACACTCATAGCCCCACAGTAGGATTTTCTCCTGTGTCGTGGGTGCCATGCCATGGACACACAAAGACAAATACACAAACACCCAGACCCAGAACAGAAATCTAAACTCATCATTCAGATGTCTGTCTGGCCGGGGATCGAACCAGGGACCCATTGCGTGTCAGACCGGTATGGTGACCGCTCAGCCATGCGGGTCGTCAAATTTGAAGGCTATTCAAGGATTTATGGGGCTTATTTCATTGGAATGTATTCAAATTCATGATGGTTGTAAATCTTTAAATTTAATTCCGTTTGTTAACTTAAAATTTATATAAAACTCACTATAATTTGAAATTAGCTTCATTTGTTAAGAGGTCAATCTTCGGTTGGCCGTGACATATTAAATCACACGTATACTGTTTACTTTTTATGTCATATTAACATTTGTGATTTTATGGGGCTGATAGATTCTTTATTCAATTGAAGTAACCAATACCTGAAATCTATCATCAAATGGAGCTTAGATCTTAGCCAGAGCTTTAGCCAGTATCTTAGAGGTCGGTCTCAATTACGTTGCTTTCCTTTGAAATTATTATTCATGTTTACTGTTCTTCCTTATTACACCTTGCATACGAGAACACATTGCTGTCATTCAACAAAATATTACACCAAAATGTGTATTTAGCGTATTTATGTATTTGCTGGTTGCAAGCGTTCTTATGTTCGATGACTGGGAAGATCTCTTCTCACATCTCTTAAGGTGTCACAAATATGATAACAACCGAGAAGTCGGTCTCGGTTGTTAGTTGATTTGTACTCAATGACCCTTATTCCGATTAAAATCTAAATAAAGACGGAAAGGATAAATCCTAGTATGTACTATGAAAATAACTTATTACGACTGAGGAGTTGTAATAACATTCCACGCGTACTTACGTAGCTTAGACATTTTTTGCCACTAAAGGTCAATAATAAATCTTTGTCCTCGTTAAAATATCTTCAAATTATTGTTAAGTATATTGAATATATCTGCATACTGTAAAATTACTATTTTTAATAATTCGCTAATTAATTAATTAATTTAATAGCCTGTTATAAAATGCGTAATTGGTTGAATTGTATTCCGACGCATATTAAAAAAAATCGAACGATTATGTATATTTTACCTATTAATATGTAAACGACTTGCTTTTTTATTGTAAACGGCTTGATTTGATGTAACATTACCGGTAAAACGAGAAAAATGTGAGGTTAAAAGTATTATACTAAAATATATGAACAAAGGTACCTATTATAATTTGCTAAATAGAAATGCAATTTAAACAAAACATATGCGTTCTTTTATGTTCAAAACTTTCCTCATTATAAAATAAATTGTACTATTTGATAATATATTTCATTATAAATTAAATATATTTCATTATAAATAAATATATACGCATAATGAGGACAATATTTGGTGAATGTCTATACGGCTTGTTTATATGGCATGTTATTTATTCTACAATAACAATGTAACATGCCTAGAACTTTGCTTCCCTTAAACCGAGCATGGGAAATTGCTAGCGGAAGCCAGTAATTTTCATTATCAACCATGATATTGTAAATTGTTGACTTCTAAATTAGTTTTTATTGTAATATATTCGCGAACACAGGATTTCTTCAACAACACATGAAATTTCATAATTGTTCAAGGATGTCCAGATTCGATGTGATAATGTCAATTAGACCTATTTAAACCTGAATTACCTTGAACGGACACCGCGGCAGCCGCGACGAGTAGCACGAAGATGACTTTTGACATTGTCAAGTTGTTGGCAAACAACGAAGATATAGTGTTAAAATAAATAAACGATCACTTTGATACCCGCACGCTTGCGTAACCGACCGACACGAGAACCTGTGTAGTAATGTAGCTAGACAAGGCGGTAGCGCCTTATATCATACGCGAATATAGGCAGTATAATCTAGACATTTCATACATTGCACTCGGATGTTTTAAGAAATAAGGATGTAGAAGAACCATATACATACCACATAATTAAGTGCATTCCTGGGATTCGAACTTCAGTCCCCCAGAGTGAGAGGTCGATGTAAATCATTGGGCTAACATTGCTCTAATATATACTTTTTTTTACCTGACTACGTCAAAATGAGGGTGATGTTTTTCTAGCGTATGTACATATGTATGTTTGCCTGTATGTACTGTATAAAATTTAAAAATGGCGCTTGTAAATAGGGAAGTATAGGAAGAGGAAGGGACGACTTTCTTATTATCATGACAATATGGATATCAAATGAAAGCAAGTAAATAGCTATTCCAAATAAAAAAATATTTAATAATTTTATAGAAAAGTCATAAAAAAACGTTAAAGTTTTTAAGCAGTCGGGTTTTTATATTTTTAACAATGTTACTTGTTCACTATAAGATGATGCATCACATTACATATGCATCCTGCATCCAAGACATATTGTCGTCTACAGAAATCGGTTATGTTTCGTCAAATGTAAATGAGTTTCAATGCCAATTTTAAGTTAACCTCGTATGAGATAGAATCATTACTTACTTCCAGTAGTAGGAGGACTTCTCGTAGGAGGCGTGTAAGGCGAATAATGAAGTAATTCGGGAACAACTACCGGCATCTACCTGTAATACTTTAACTAAGAAGGTGGTAGAACTCGTTGTGGTTCGACTCCGGAAGCACCACCGCCACACCTATTTCTGCCTAATAACAGCAGTGTAATGCGCTGCTGTGTTCTGGTCTGAAGGGTGTGGTAAGGGTATATACTTTTCCGAGGCATTCCATCTTAGTCCTCAGGGGTAGCACGCATCTGTGGCTAACCTTAGGTGAAACTTTGGTCTTACCTAGGGTTGGTTACAGATGTCCATGGGCGGCAGTAGCCACTTACCATCAGGTGGGCTGCATGCTCGTTTGCTACTTCTATTCTATAGAAAAAAGAAAAACTAACCTGTAATACTTAACCCATTGCAATAAACAATATCTTCAACCAAGGGCTATAACTATGATAAAATTCCTTTTTCTTTCAACGTTTCTCCCCTACGTTCATAATCTACGGTATGGATTAATTGCGTTATATTACCTACAGATGTTATTTTGTACAAATACAAATATTTTTGCATACTTTCATATTTAATTCTATGGTTAACTAAAGCTAATATTTTAATGGGGTTAAATCTCCAAAGATAGAATTAAACAAATTTTGTCTCAAACTGTCCTAAGACTAGAGTGCTTTGAAGACGGATCTACTCACACTAAATTTACACTTATTACAAAAGCAATAAAAATAGTTCATATGTAAATTATTTCTTATTAGGAAAGTGATAATAAATAGTTAAAAAATACTGGTGGCAAAAGTATTGTAAGTGATAATTAGTAAGTGTGTACGCCTATATAAAATAAAGACATTTCATTTAATTCCCGACTGTGCCATGATGTTTTGCGAGCAAATGTATGTTTGTATGTAGTGTCTATTTTTTGGCACGCTACAGCCCAAACGGCTGGACGGATTATGACGACACATCATTAGAACCGTCTCAGTTTGGAAAATGACATGGGCTATATATTTAAATAAAAAACAGCCTATAAGAAAAATGGGGGGAAGCTACTTTTTATTATCATGACAACATCGATGTCAAATAAAAGCCAGTAAATAGACCATTCTAAAAATATACATATTATAAAACTTTACTTGGCTTTTTTGAGGAAAACTCATACGAAGCGTTAAATTAAATGTTTCATTATGACCAAAAATGCACTAAATGACATTAAGTACACATTCTATTAGTATACTACTTAGTAAGATACAACCGTGTCACAAATATAACAAACAAACAAAACTAATAGGACCAGTATTTTTCCTCGCAAATTCCTCAAAACAAGTCTACAAACAAACGTATGTGAATCCATTTAAACTAGAGCGTTAAGGACCTGTAAATGTTCTTGTTTAGTGGCAGTCAGGACGTTACCTTTTGAAGTAAAAGATAACTTAATGAATTATAGCGCACGTGTTTACTTTTTATTACCTTAAGTTCTTTAGGAACGCAAAATTATATTCGCTGACATTTTATAAATAATTCCTCCAATCTAATTCCCCAGATTTTTCCAAAATGGACCTCCAACTATAAAACACAAATAAAGTTCCACCTAGGTGATCTTGAATGGAAAATAGTTTTTTAATTCTCCACTATTTGTTGGTATTACTGTAATTGAAAAAAAAAGTGGAATGTTCTATCCTCGGTAAACTTGGACTTGCAACCGTTGGGGAAAGAAAGATTCCAAATGTCGATTCTGTGAAAAAGACTAAAAGGCGTGCAAAGACCAGATGCATTTGTCCTGATCTAGAAGAAAACAGCGGGTAGCGGACAGCTAATGGAGGTTTTTGTCCAGCAGACTTTGAAAGGCTGATAGATAGTTACAACAAAACATATTTGAAGCATATTTCACTACTTTGCCCTACCCTGACCTTGTTAATGTAAAAATACCGTATACTAGAAGCAGTATTGAGGAAAACAAAACACTGTGTTTTTCCCGAAAGGTCATATCAACCTACGCTTGACCAATTTGATAAACCATAATACGTGATAGTAAGTGTCATAGGTGACAATAGCGGTCGGGTAAAAACCCGACTGCGTTAGCAAGCCGATCATGCTTTTTGAGCGTATGTTTGTATGTACGCATGCTTGTTTCTTTGGCACGCGTTTCGGTCCAAACGGCTTGACGCATTATGACATATCATTGGAATCGTTTCAGGTTGCGGAAAATAGGTATTTTATTTCTATTTTTTAAGAATGGCGCCTGTTAATAGGAAGAAAAAGAAGGAAAAGACGACTTTTAACACTACACTATCATGACAATATGAGTATCAAATAAAAGCTAGTAAATGGATCAACTTTTTTATATATTATAATACTTTTATGTAGCTATTTTGATGAAAACTCATAAAAAAACGTTAAATTAAACTATATATAAATAAAATATGGACTGCTTAAAAACAACGAACTAAAAATTAAGACAATCGTTTTTATGCTGTTAGGTTTTTGTTTCAATTGTTTTAACAATGTTATTTGTTAATAAAACGAATATTTCCACAAATGTTATGTTATACAATTTAATACTGAAGTTAAAAAGTTAACATTAATGAATAATATTTATTGAAATGAATACTTCCAGGCATGTATATATTATTGGTTTTTTTGGATTGATTATTTAAGCTATTGACCTATTGCTAAGATATTGAGCTATTGACCCCGATGGCGGTCTAGGTATGGCTCACCCACCCTCATTGCTGATGAAATGAAATGTAACATTGACTGACGCTGTAATATTTTCAATATTTTCGCTTATGATCTCATATTATCAAACTGTAAAAGGTCTGATTGCGACAAATCAGGATATTTAAAAATTTTACTATAACCTATTACCTGAACAAGAGTTTGTACAATTCAAGTCTGTCCAATTTAACTTAGTTTTCAATGTTTGATTTCAATATTAAGAATTGACTATTAATCTTATTGTTTACTTCCGAGTCTAGCGACATAGTCTATATTAATATAATATTTATTAAATTAATTTCATATATTAAACATTAATTATAACGGATAACATTCAAGAAACGGTCAAAGACAAATAGCCTATGACGTCAGTTTTCTTAATAAATTCGCAAAATAATACGTCCGGTCGTATGTCACAGTGGTCACCCAACCGGTTCGCTAAGCAGACGTTTCCGGTTTCGATGCCTGACTGGGGATTATTCTGTCTGTGAATTGATCCCAGCCGCAACTACGAATACAACTTTTTTGTTTCCGACGGGGAAACCTTCAAAAGATACCCGGCTCGGTGGAAGCAATGCCGGGTTATGTGGGATTTTTACCATACTAAAACCCCGTCGATGGCCGTCCAAATATGTCCGAAGATAGCCGTCCGTCGATGCTGCGAAGTGGACTCCGGGGTCTCCAACGGAATGCAACTGAAATTCTCTGAGCGCGTGGCAACATCGGGAACCACCCAGGTGAGCGGCTGGACCCATCGCGCCATCTGGTCTGTAGGATGGTATACGACCACACGTATCACCGTCCTTCCCGGGGTCGCTTGGCTAGACAGTTCGAGCTCCTACTCTCGCCACTTGCAACCCCGGAAACCCAGCGCTGACACTTGCACTACTAAACGAATGTTTCGTGGCCGTCGGGATATAGCAACGGCAGTTGCGAGGTAGGTACGCTTACATAAGGCGTTCTTACTGAGGAATGACCCCCATTACAGCGAGGGGGTTCCGCACTGACCAAATTGTTGACGCCGTTGAGAACGCTACGTATACGCTTTTATGTATCTCAGCCCTTAATATTTAGGGCAGCGACACATTTATGATGAATCACAGGATGTATTCTAATTTTATTCGGAATAACCACATACCACTAGGACTATGGACTGTTTTTCTTCTTCAATTTTATAAATGCAACAGGGTGCGGTTAACATATTTGTTTGGAGATAAACAGGAACTCCATCTTAACTTCCACCAGTGATGTAAGCTTTTATATAACGAGCCCTATCCGCGTCAGTTACTCAATGAACGCAGTCTAAACTAGAAAAACGGGTTTCTGTGACTATTAAATATAAAAACATTGTTTGATATTATTACTGCCTTGCTTTTTATCATCATTAATCCATTTCGATACCACTAATAGGCAAAGTTTTTGACAATGAGGAGAAATTACTAGATTTAATCCTATTCGGAGGTTAGCTTTCAGAAGTACCTTCGGTTTTCTCATAACGAGAGGATATACTCGTATTAAATAAGACTTACGGTATCTGAATGGATATTTTACAGGCAGCCACGGAAAGTTATCCAAATTCATAATCTGACCGGGGCTTTGTTCCGATAACTGGCAATGGCAAACTGGTATGATAACCTCTCCGCTTCGTAGGTTAATCACTTTACGAAAGCCCATGTCACTCAGCAATACATAGCATAGCACTGAGACGATTCTAATGATATATTATGTGTCACGATCCGTCAAGCCGTTTGGACTGTAGGGCGTGCCAAATAAATGGACATACATACATACACACACATATACATACGCTGTAAATACATTACTCTCCTTCTGACGCAGTCGGGTAAAAAGAGGAATGTTAATTTATCATTCAGGTTTTTGCGTCGTTACTCATCGAATCCGAAACCCAATTTATGAGACTAGTAATATGTGCCTATGTACATTTTTTTTTTCTTTTTTTTTTTTTTTATAGTGTGGAAGTAGCAAACGAGCATGCAGCCCACCTGATGGTAAGTGGCTACTGCCGCCCATGGACATCTGTAATCAATCCTAGGTAAGATCA
>MOOZ01000198.1:760632-776505 GCA_002930495.1 Cecropterus lyciades | reverse complement strand
ATTATAGAACTAGCTGCGCCCCGCGGATTCACCCGCGTAAGTTTCGACGATGATATATAGCCTATAGCCTTCCTCGATAAATGGGCTATCTAACACCGAAAGAAATTCAAATCGGACCAGTAGTTCCTGAGATTAGCGCGTTCAAACAAACAAACAAACTCTTCAGCTTTATAATATTAGTATAGATAATAAGAACTGTCATTTTCTCCATAAATAATCGCAATAAAATGGGGAAAAGCTTATTACTCCAATTGATAACATTCTTTAACTGCATGAAGTTCGCAGGAATGATACTTAATTGTCGCCTTTGTAAGGACAATAGCAAGTTTATTGACGTTACAAAGATGTAAACTATAGGGAGACGTAATTATTGTAAGTATAATTTACAAAGTGCATAATTAATGCACAATCCCACGCGTTATTATTAAGGCCTATAAATAGGTGTTTCCGTGATAATATTTCATTCTTAATGCTCTTCTATGAAACTGCAACGGACTGCACATTGATAGTTCCACAAACAGTATTTAGCAGCTGGCATGGGGAGCAAAGGACATAATGTTTGGAAAATCGCATTTTGCACAGAATATTACACAAAGTGTGTTACAATTAATTGACGAAAAAATAGAGGCAAAGTTGAGGTTATCCAATTCACTTTGTCAATAGACGTTGGTGACCGTTGTATGTGTGACCTACGAAGCTGATCACACACTCAACTTTACGCTGATGCATAAGAAGAAATCGTAAACGTCGCTTTACTTGAAAAATATTTCACTGACTTAATGTTCTGAAGTTTTTATCACCACAACTTTTGTAAGTGATGATTTTGTGTCATAATGTTATTGCTATAAAATATCTGTAGGCGCTTTTGTAATTCTTTTTATAAGCGTTTTTGTAGTTTATCAATTTCAGGCGCTTATAGAGAGTTTCCCACTTATTTAAAGAAAGACTGGTAGTACACTAACGAGTCAATAAAGAGTAACATATGCCTCATTAAAATAGCGAACGTACGTTTATAATGAGGCTGCTATGGAGCAGTCCACCTGACGGAATATGGCCGCTGCCTATTTTTGAATTGAAATAATATTAATTGAAGACCCACGTGGTGGAGCAGTCACCATACCGGTCTGACATGCAATGGGTCCCGGGTTCGATCCCCGGCCAGACAGAAATCTGAATGATGCGTTTAGATTTCTGTCCTGGGTCTGGGTGTTTGTGTATTCGTCGTTGTGTGTCCATGATACAGGAGAAAATCCTAGTGTGGGGCTATCAGTGTAGAAAGCGTTTATGTTTATGTTATATCAGATAGGATATGAGCTCTCTAACGTCAGTTACAGATGCGTAATTACCAATGAGGACTAAGTTAGAACACCTCTTCTTTCCCTTAACACTCTAGTGTCAAATGAAACCATAGGTTCAATCACCATAAAAATAGTGAATGCCTAAATCACTAATAAATAATATGATGGAGAATTCCCTGGATGTCCGCATTTCTCTTCTTCAATCTGATGAAGTTCTTTAATCAGGAGGACCACACATTCAACAAACGGAATCTATTTATTGCTACTCCGCCCTTCTTAGCACAGAGCGAGAAAACCTCAGATATTAGCAGATATTATTTTCGCAGACCGCCCTTATGGGATTCCGCCTTTAATAAAGCTATAGCAACGGTCAGGGATATATTTGCTATTGTAGTTAACGTAAAATTGGTACCTATATATATACATATATGTAATACACTCTTTCTTAGCAATAATTTTTGTAAATTACTATATATAGCGGTGTAATGGACAGAAGCTGGCTCTTATAAAGCACCTTTTTCTTCTTTGTATAAAAATACAGACTAACGTCTCTGCATTTTTATAAAACCCCGAATTCCTGAGTCACGGTTTATGTAGTAATCAATTGTGCCCGATATACAAATGAACTCATTGATTCCATCACTGCTAAATAAAGTAGGTAAGTCTATGCTGTATATATATTTTGATACCTAATAATATATATAAGCAATTGTTGTATCATGAATCGTGACATGAGTATATAATAATTTACATTTAAATGTTATTATCCAAATGGACTACACTAATTATAAAAATGAATATAATAATAATAATCGTTAAACATTTTTATACATCACCATAACTACCGGAATACCAAATCAATGGTTTTTTTCACAGACTACACGAATATTTCTTGCCGATGATACAAATGATACTCTCCACAGCATAATATCTACATAGATCCCTTTGGAATAATGCCATAACTATACATTGTAAATTACGCCATATAAATATTTGCCTGTCTATGTTGGAACACATCACGCATAAGGCTCATCACCATGTTTGTCATCAGGAGTAGCAAAGCATCTGTAAACGTCTTCAGTAGAAACTTTGTTACTCGTATGTATAGGTTTGGGCGGTTTGATATTCGATCCCCGACTTCGGAAACACCTCCCCTTAACCTATTTCTGTTATTGGTGTTCCGGTTTGGAGGACATGACACACGAGCCGTTCTTAGTCCTGAGAGATACCAACCAATTGGAGGTCCTCAAGCGTGTATCTGAAATAGAAGTTTAGTCTTATCTGGGATTTATTATACATGTACTTGGGAGGCGTTTGTCTCATACCACCGGATCTCTTGTATTGTATTGTTTTAAAATAATGTATATTTTAATGAAATATCGCCAGAGGATTTGACAGGATTGCGTGCATGAATAGGATTCGAATAGGATTGACTACCTGCGTAATAATTTCGTACAAACATTGTATAAATCTCAAAAAATAAATTTCGAAAATATATTACCAGTAAAACATATTAAAAAGTCTTCAATACATATTACCTCTTATTACGTGTATATTATATTTTTATTAATTAAACAAATAATATATCACTAAATAATTTTACGTTACGTGAGGAAACCTTGTTATCTCTTTTTTAAACGCAGTGTCTGGGAAATTTAAATGACCTATTATATACTGTTAACAATACTCGTAAGTAAGTAAATGAAATATTACATAGCGGGTCAAATACGTTACAATACTAAGACTTCCAAAACATATTGCTTATAAATGAAAATTCCCTTAAAAAGTCACAACTTAGCATCCTTTTTTATCAGACTGAAGTCGTAACTGAGCATGCAGTCTACCTGATGGTAAGTATTACTGCCGCCAATAGACATC
The DNA here is from genome assembly GCA_002930495.1 of Cecropterus lyciades. NCBI lineage: Eukaryota > Metazoa > Arthropoda > Insecta > Lepidoptera > Hesperiidae > Cecropterus > Cecropterus lyciades. Next base: position 773,329 of record MOOZ01000198.1, on the reverse strand, counting down.
TGTAAGCAACTTCAGATATAGAACAGGGGTTCTATCTGAAGTCGATTAAAGATGCGTTGCTACTCCCGAGGACTTAGATGGTCGCCTTATATATAAGTGAGAGTAACCACACCCTTCCAACGAAGCGCAAGAACTGCTTCAGGCTATAAATAGGTGTGGCGGTGATACATCACCGGTCGGACTACACTGGTTCTATCACCTACCAAACTCTTAACATTGATTAACATAATGGTAATAAAATGCAACATGAGACCGTTTGAAAATGCACGCACGATGATCGTTTGAAAATTCACGCACTATGAGCGCATTGATGCGCATGCATACACATTAGCATGATCGCGATCACAGGAACGAGGAGCGCGATGACACAATAAACCGATTAGACCGATGTCCGATTTGCGGTCGGAAACGTTTCTTTTCGTACATAACAGTGCAACGGTTCCTAATAGTTCATCGTACATGTACTACACAAGACTAGAACGCTTGTTCTACATGGAGTTGGTCACAGACATCCATGATAGGCAGACCGTTTACCATCAGATGGACTACATGCTTATAAAGCAAACAAAATGTATATAAACAAAGAGCAAGGCTCAAAAGAAACATCTAATTCTTCATTATGATTTTCACCTATATTTGATTTGGCTGAAAAACTAACCCAGGACGGCAAGCACAGACCGGCATAATGAATTGACTTTTTGTTACGTCCGTACTTTCAAAATCTAAACATTAATTATACAGGTGTTATTAACAATAGCACGATTCGATGATCCAATCAAATACGTTTAATTATATTACATCAATTTTTGATAACCAACTATTTGGTATATTAATTGGAAGTCGTGACGTGTAAAAGGAAGATTAATTTTGCTAAAACTACATTGTCGATCCGTGAGTCATCATGTTGTGAATTAAAAAAAAAATATATAACAAGCATATATTTATCATGTTTATTGCATTGATGTTGTATCAAAACATCTCTTAAGTATAAAAATAGTTATTTTGTTATAAATGTCATTGTTTTTACTGAATGTAACTTCCAGTAATTGTTTTCCCTTAAGTTTAATCTTGAACTATTTCCGTTGAAACAATTTACGACGAACAATATGAACTTCGACCTACATACATATATTAATGTGACAACAACATATGTAATTATATCATCTGTTTAATTTTATTTTAGTTTATCGTTTAATTCGTGGTTTTTAACGACACAGCATGAGGCCTCAAAGGTATCTGTAGGGTACCAATCCACGTAATGGATTACGGCCTAAGGTCTTATATTGATACTAGATGCGCCCCGCGGTTTCACCCGCGTACGTTTCGACGATAATATATAGCCTATAGCCTTTCTCGATAAATGGGCTATCTAACACCGAAAGAATTTTTCAAATCGGACCAGTAGTTCCTGAGATTAGCGCGTTCAAACAAACAAACAAACTTATAAGCTTTATAATATTTATATTGATATAAGTAAGCAATGAACGAAATTGTATTCTTGTTTTCTTTAGTCTATTATCTTATTTGTTATTATTATTTTATTTGGTTGCGGAAGTAATAAATAAAATATAATATCTGGTGGACTGTTACTAATAATATTGTCTATTAAAACAAAAGCACTGTCCCTATTATACTCAAGCGACAAAGAACTACGCAGGTTTCTACCAGGTCGTAGTTATGGGAACATGTCATTATCTTCCCATTACAGTCCCACAGTAGGGAACGGGTTTCCTTTCTGATGGAAAAATCAGAAAGGAAAGCCATACTCATCGATCGGTGCATTTTACAGCTCTTAGGCATATATGTAATCTCACAGTGTTTGTCCAAGACCGTTAAATCGTGATAATAATGAATATTTATTCTACACATTACTTTAAAAATCATTGGGATTTGCTTCAGATCCTTAACCTGACAGACTGCTGTTCATACCACTAGAGAGCATTTAAACAAGATATAAATACTTTTTGAAGCTTGTGCTGGTATGTGTAGATTATATTTTAGTTTAAAAAGCTAAAGTAGTAGTTTAGGCATTGACACGCAGTATTTACATGTAGGTTCTTTAAAGTGAGGTAATGCGATAATTATTGCTAATAAATAATAATCATCCGAAATTATTTTATTTTACGCTACAAAAAGCCGAATTGTACAAATGAACCTCGACATATTTAATCTGTGCAGTTGACTATAGAATATTGATCCTTCACCTTTAACTTAATAGTTATCTGTATTTACAACCACACGAACAGTATGATAGAATATATTTGCCGAATGAGAGATACATTGCATTTAATCATAAACTACTTATATACCAACAAGGAAAGCTAATTTTATTTGTAAATGTTTCGAGAATTGATGCAATATTAAATGGAATGAAATAATTTGCACAATATGTCAATTCCAATAACTACGCAATTTAGTTTATCTAATTATAATTATAACAAAGTAGACATTTATTTCATCATTGTCATCTTTTTTGTATTATGCTGGACATGGTTTATTTTCAGGGTTTTCTAGTTGAAGGTGGTAGAACCCTTAGTGGTTCGACTCCGGAAGCACCACCGCCATACCTATTTCTGCCTAATAACAGAGCAGTGTTAAGCTCCGCTGTATTTTGGTCTGAACGATGTGGTAAGGGACTTATCTGAGACGTTCCAACTTAGTCTCAAGGGTCACAATCAGTGATAATCCTCAGGTAAGACTGATCTTATCTGGGCTTGATTACAGATGTACTCGTTTGCTACTTTATAAAAATAGACAAAGGATAAAAACGGAAGCCTATAACGAGCTTAGCTTCCGCTGTCGGCCCCTTAACATATGTATGTAGGGCTCTATCTCTTGGAATGTATAGATAGATAACAATACATATGTACATAAATTAAATAGTTAAAAAAGAGGGCTACGCAAAACCCATATATAACACATTTTTTCAGTGTCTTTATTTATTAAACTGTATTACAATAATGGTCTTAAATAACATCCTCTTCTCACACCCACATCCTCTATTGCCATAAAAACAAAGAAAAATCCAAACCTAGATACGAACCCCTGAGTACCAAAATAGAAAAACGAATTTCATACCACTGACCACCACAGACTGAATACTTTGCACAGTAAATTTAAAACACCTACTACATTAAAACAACAAACAAAAGGAGATTAAGAACTTCCCACCTCACCGATCTCTGTAGTTTTAATAGTCTTGCGGTAAGGCTGTTATGAGACAGCTGACAGGCTCGGTCATCGCTCGGCCAGGGTCGATGCGCTGGGCCGGCATTGCTACCGACCTTGCCTGGAACAGCCTACACTTACCATCTTACCAATGGACCCCGTCTTATACAAATCGAACTTACTTGCATAATTCTTCGATCCTTAGTTTAAAAGCTTAAATAAAATCCTCTAAAAAATTTTTTAAGAAAAAATAGAAACCGACATTTATGGCACAAAAAATCAAAAAAAAAATATTTAAATACATGTTAGTTTCTTTCATACACAGTACATAAGTGGGCACTAAACATATTTTGTTAGATTACAACGACGAATCTATGTTCTACAAGTAAAAAATATATTATCTATTTTTCGTTATTTTTTGTTATTTTAGAAGTTTCTATTTTTTGTTATATTTTTTTTTTTCACACTTTTTAGTGATGATAAACATATATTTGTATTCATATAATGTCAATTGAAACATAAATTCAACTTTCAGCATAAATGTAAAATTTAGTCCTAAGCCATTCCTAACAAAACTTTTATAAATTATATTTATATATATTAGGTAAATAAAGGTTATGTCTGTATTTATATGAACTGGGCGCACCCGCACGCAGGGCGCCACCGCACCCTGCTCGCTTAGTTTATCGTTTTCGTTATGTTTCAACCTAACCTAAACCGTCTAATATAAATCACTACAGCTCAACCTAATTCTAAACCATAAATTAGGCTTGCAGTACCCTGCATCATAAGGGTTGAAGGTCCAATTTGACGTCTCATGTCTCTGCTTAGCAATCGTTTTATATATCCGTAAACACCAAATGGCCAAAATGTATGGTTTAGGCCTGCAGTATCCCTGCATCGAGGAGTTGAAAGCCAATTTTTTCATCATAGTCTCTGCTTATCAATCTCAACATATATCCGCAAGCACCAAATGGCTAACTCTTATCGCTCAGGCTCGCAGTACCCTGCACCATCCGGTTTGAGGAGTTGAAGATCAAAATTTTCATCTTATATCTTATTGCACCAAACGGCCAACTTCTATAGTCTAGGTTTAAAGTACCCCTGCATAATTATCAAAGTAATATAATTAAGTAAGCAACCAATGGCTAACTTCTATGGTTTTGACTGCCTCTACATCATCAGGATCGAGGAGTAGAAGGTCACATCTTTCATTATATCATTTCGTCTTAGCTACCTAATGTTCATTTAAAGTTTTATGAGAATCGGATCGGTATAAGTGGAGTTATTCGTCTATTTGTCGCGCACACACTAAATGCAAATTTAAGACTTATGTGGATTTCTCTGGATGCCTTTGTCAAAATTGAAACAAATTAAAATGGGACCCCACGGGAAGCACCAGCTTCCGATTGTCAAAATCGGTTCACCCAGTCGAAAGTAGCGAAATTCATATCATATGGTAAGCATTAATTATTTTATTTTCTCTATTTTCAATTCAATTCTCTACTTATGATTTTTGCTATGTTTAACTTAATTCAATTTCCGATTGTTGCTGTGTTTAATTCCTATAATTAGATTTTCTTTCATTTGAACTTAGCACCAATCCTTAATTTGACTTTTTTGCACCCTACCAATTTCTTTGTCACCTTTGTCACCCTACCAACTTTAACTCCGCACCCTAACGTTGTCTGAAAAAAAGCTGTTTAGCGATAGGACCGCCTTTTGTATTTTTAAAATTGTAAATTTTGTATTATTTTCTGTTTTGTAATAAAGTATATTATTATTATTCTAGTTTGTTGATTATAACTGTCCATGGGCGTTAGTGACCATTATTCATGCCGTGGACAGCAAGCTCGTTTGTTGCTTCAATATTACAAGAAATGTAATGTAATGTGTAATATAATCCATGTATGACGATTTCTTGTCGAGTTACTAAGTGACTTGTCACAATATATTTTCTTACAAGCCATTTCAATAAAAACCCCACTGTTCGGAAAGCGGTAATAAATTTGTTACAGAAGTAGAAAGCTCATTATTTACGATTGAACAACGTGCAACTTTCTCGAGCTTTCAGTGTAAGCTCTTTAATATTTATGAAACAAACTGTACAATATGTTGGTACTAGGTTGCATTGTAGGCCTGACGACCAGTTAGGGAAAGTTCGCGTGACCATATATTGGCACGAATACATTAATTTATTGCAAGTTCCAATGTTTCAATGAATAATTCTAAAAATTGGTGACCTTGATAAGAAATGTAATTTGCAGATGGTAGAACTCTTTGTGCTCGACTCTGGAAGCACCGCCGCACCTATTTCTGTCTAATAATAGCACTGTTATGCGCTGTTGTGTTCTGGTCGGAAGGGTGTGGCAAGGGAGACATACTTATGCGAGGCGTTCCTGCTTAGTTCTCAGGCGTAGCAACGCATCTTAGGCTAACCTATGGTAAGTCTCTGATCTTATCTGGGGTTGATTGCAGACGTTGAGTAATATGTTTGGTATCTATCAACCATGATATAAGAAAAAATCACACCCACTGATACCAACCAACAGTAAAACCATTATATTCTGCGTAAGAACCGACATCACAAAATAACTTAATTACATTCAATAAAATTTTAAATCATGCACTTCGTTTAGTTATGGTTATTTGTTTTAAAGGCCAATATTATTTTGTAGGTGGTAGAATTTTTCAGTGGTTCTACTACGGAGGCGCAATAAATAATTAATAAGTGTCAAGCGCTGACGTCTTCTGAATGGTAAGAGGAAAATGCTAATTCGAGGTTAGCCAACTCAATTCTCAAAAATAGCAACATACCTACATGTGGCTGATCTCTTAAACTCAACAAACTTGCAGTTAGTTCATCTAATGGTAAATAGTCACTAATGGTAAGCTATCCATTTACATCAGTGGAAAACTCCATATACCACAAATGCGTTGCTCCACCTGAGAACTAAAACTGTAATTTCAGGTGTATCTCAGCCGGCATCCATATTCTTTAGTATAACGTAGAATTGTTTCACGAAAGATATAACTTTAGCGATGCTACCTTCCTGGTCGAATCATACTAATTCTATCTACTACCTCGGATAGGTTCATTCTACTTAAAAGAATTTACAAATTATATTTTCTGTTCGGAAAAGAGTTTAAATCTTCATTTCTTCTCTATAAGAAAACAAACATCTTGCGTTGCAGTAGGAGGTTATTAACGTTTAAAAATAATTTTGTAGAAACTGACCTAAAATATTTTATTCGATTTTATTTCATTTACCAAATCGATCAATTTGGATACTTAAAATGTAAACATGGTTTTATATTTCATATAAGTTATGCCGTACATCATATAAAATAATTATTAAATTCTTTTTATTGGTTTGATACCCACACAAGGTGATTTTTAAAATGTGCGTGAATAGTATAGCGAACGAAATGGTATAGCGAAAAATGATGAAAGATGTTAAGAAGCCAAATTTTGATTAAAAAGAAACAAATATATATATATATATATACACTCGCCTTGTATTATTGCGCCATCGGATCACTATCCGACCACATCGGATCACTATCCTACCAGGCGAGTGTATTTTTATATATATATTTTTTATTTGCCTTTTAATCAAAATTTGGTTTCTTAACATCTTTCATCATTTTTATCATCATTAAGTGTCACTACACTTACAAGCATTACATTATGTTAAGTAATTTAAAGTAGTCTGGTAGTAAATTAAAAGAAAAAGCCCATTTTCAGGACAGTACATTTTTTCAAAATCTTACTACTTTTGCTCTTTTTGACCTGATTTTTGCTCTTTTTTTAATGATTCATCTTTTACAACTCCTTTTCACCTTATGATGTTCCCTTCCCTCTCCTGTTAATTCATTGCTATCGTTGATTTATTCCTTAACTTCATTCTGTACATCTAGTCTTAAAACTTACTTATTGCACCTCACCTATTTTCATATTTATCGTTTACTGTAACTCCTTACCGTAAGCTTGTCTGGAAGCAATCGCTGTTTAGCGATAAGACCGCCTTTTGTATTGTTATTTAATTTGTATGTTTCTTGTTGTTTATTATTTCTGGGTACAATAAAGATTATTATTATTATTACTAAGCTTTAATTAACCAATACTCATATAATATAATAAGTTTTAGTAATTTCTTGAAAGCTCTGAATACTTCACTGTAATGTCTTAAACATTATATTACCTACATATTGTATTAATCATCACAAGATTATAAAAAAATTGACTAAGCAAAATAAAAAATCCCGTTAGTAGTCCGTATTACCAGGTTCGTCGCTTATAACCAGGACGAAATAAATCTAATGTATACAATGTGTATACACACTAACATAATATCGATGAGTTGGTAAGAGAGCTTATGAGATAACTATCGACAAATCCCTTACTGCGTTCTAATTTAGGACGTCGCCTTTTAATACATATACTTGACGAGCGAAGTACTTGACGAGTAGAGCCGTCACCATACCGGTCTGACACGCAATAGGTCCCGGGTTCGATTCCCGACCAGACAGATATCTGAATGATGAGTTTAGATTTTTGTTCTGGATCTGGGTGTTTGTGTATTCGTCTTTGTGTGTCCATGGCACCCACGACACAGGAGAAAATCCTAATGTGTCCCACATATGAGTGTAGAAAGCGTTTTATACTTATGTACCTACTCACAGCAGACCAGACTACATATTTTTATATATTAAAAAAAACTTTCTTGTTTCATCCCAAGGTGCCTTGAACACCTGACGGTGAAATCGATGTAATCTAAGGTAAATGAATGAAAAATGTAAGGGTAAATAGATGTAATCTAAGGAAATAGATATAACATTGTCGATTTGTTACACATTATCGAATAGTTAGGCATAATATTGTAGTAGTATGTATATATTTTTATTATGTGTGTATATTTATAAGTTAGTATTTATATTATCTATTAACACCTGCCGCAAATTTTCCAGCCACCCAGGTTTAACTGGTAGAGAATGCCATAAGGTATTAAGTAACTTTATAGGTATTTATTGTAACTTAAATTTTTTAAGAGGTGCATAAAGAATTAAATAAAAAATTGTCACGCGTAACAAAGATACCAACTTAGAGAAACATTTTTTTTGTAAAACATACAATAACCATTAAGTACTTGATGTAAAAATAAGTGGTATCGATGATTTTCCATATTAATATACAAAATACTCGTGGTAAAAATAGAAATCAATTAACTTTTATATACCCTACACAGTTTGAACCATCGTCTTCATTGCCGATATAGCTACAAAAAGTTAATCAAACGAAGTAATAAACGAGAATGCAATCCATCTGATGGTAAATGGTCACTATCACCCGTGGACATCCATAATCCCTAAATCACCTACTTGAGGTTGGCTACAGATGTGTTGCTAAACCTGACCACTAAGTTGAAACGAATCGAATTAGACATAGGCGTAGGAAATCTTAGTTACGTGAAGCAATTGCAAATTTATCCCAAATTGAACGAGGAAAGCTTCCTGTGGGTTCAGTGGTACCGGCACGGAGCGGGCTCGACGTTTTTAATCCGGTTTCATGCGCGTGCGCATCACTCGCCAACCTGCAGTCCGACGGCGCTAACGCGATACCGTACTGTGATAACATTGCTAAATTAATTCGAATTAATTAATCATGTATAAGTCACTGATTTTACTTTGTGCCGTGTGCTTGGTGATTATTGGTAAGACTTTCTTGTTTTGAGTTTTGGGTAATTATTACTAAATTATTATAGGTTTCTATATCAATTTATAGGTACGTAACTAAAAAATAAATAGGATCTTACAAAAATGTTTGACATGTGTAGAGAAGCTTACAGGTAAAATACTGATCGTAAAAAAGCTCTGTCAAGGCAATTCAAGTGTTCATAAAATACATAACAGCCTTAATAAAAAATAATTAAAGTTTTATATTAAGACCGGTCTCACAAAAGTAGCAATGTACTCAATTAAACCGGTAATTAGTTGAAACTGTACAAAATTGTTTTAATAATGACAAAATAACGAAAGTTAAAAAGAGTGCAGATGCACGAGCAAAACCAATTTAAATATATATTATTGTACTTATAATATTTTAATAAGTATTTTATACTTAAAAGAAACGTGATTTTTTTTGCATATATTGCTTCCCGATTTAGATACGTAAGTAAATGTAGAGATTAAGATACGTATTTCTCCGTTTAATGTTTATTTTAAGTTAATAATAAAAGGTACCATACAAAATACTATATACCTACATATAAAAGCTTCGTCCGTCACCTGTTAATTAATAATTAATTATCCTTTAATTGTTTTAAGGGTCTGGTATTTTTATTACTTAGTACTCATTATACTACTCATGGGATTGTCATTGTCAGTTTCACAAATTCAAAAAGAAAAACCTAAACGAAATTCGAAATAAGAACGTTCTTTCCATATAAAAGTCAGTTAAAAAATGCGGACATCTGCCTTGTATTTAAAAAAAAAAACACAAAAACCAATTAAACGCAAGTTATCTTAAACAAAAGCCTCAAGACAAACTAATTACATGTGTATTAAGAATATTACATGTGTATTAAGAATATTTATTCGAGTTATAGGTCACGACAGAATCGGCAAGGAATCGTGATATATCTTTTCCGCGTCGTGCTTTCAACAGCATATTTTTTATTTAAAACGCCTATATAGCAATCGATTATCTTCGTTAATCATGCCAACAAAAAATATTTGATTCACGGTATGAGTCTTTGATTAAATGCCATGAAATTTAAAAAATCATACGTGTAAATGGCTGAAGATCACTCAAATTATTCAATATATTGTTTAAAAATCGACTTCCAATATTTAATATTGAAGAAAACAATACTTCTTGTAAATATCTATCTAGACCTACATCCTAGTAACTGTTTAAATACGTACATATAAGTCCAATAACCGTAATTGAATATTTATTAACATTGCTCTGAAAAAATATTATTCTATAAAAAGCGAATTACATGCACATAGTTGTATTTCAGATACCGTAGGATATATTTCCAGATAGGTAGATAGATTTTTAAAATTTGAATCAAATTCTTTCTATGTAAAACTGGACTGCCGCCCACGAACGTCTGTAATTGACACTAGTTACTATCATATCTATAACTGAAGTCGATTACACATTATTTACTATCTCTGAGGACTTAGAACTACTCGTAAAAAGTCTCCCAACAACTACTCCCCACAGACGCTTCAAGCCAGAACGCACCGACGCTACTGTTTTTTAAAGCAGAAATAAGTAGTGGCCAGTGGCCAGTATAAAATTAAAGTAGTTTCTGCTGAAAATTATATAATTTTGAACAAAAAATACAGTAGATGACATTTTTAACAATTTTGAAGGAAATTTTGGTCGACGAAAAAAAGGACATCTAAATTCGCTTGGCTTTGTGCAATTTCATGACCAAACAAAAAGTCATTCATCGATCATAATCGAAATAAATTTCTACTGTATACTGTAATGACCCAATCCAGTAGACTGTAGAAAAATTGAAAATACAGTAGATCTACTGTGCATCTAGAAGCACTGGTAGTGGCTGGTAGCTGTGTAGTGTAGTCAAACCACGAAGGGCGTCGCCACCGTTATATTTCTCTTTCTTTCTTGTACCGGAAGTTTGACCTTCTATTTTGATGTATAGTGAGACAGATACATTTTATGAACTTCTCGCATAAGAAATTCTGATCCTTGGGGATAAAAGTATCTTTGAAGAGTATGGTCAATGGTCAAGTACAAATTTTAACGGATAACAACGACCATTTACCCTAAGGTGGACCGCGTTAGCTTACTTTGTAATTAAACAAATCGTAATTGATAGACATGTAGTCAATAACATTCTCTTATAAAACCAAAATAACTACAGGTAAAACAATATGCAATAAACTATGAGAAACTAAGAAGCAGGATTTAAAAGTCATTATGTTTATACATATTAATATTTTAATGATATCATCGTTCTGAGAAAGATACCAAATGGAACGAACCTATTCGAGACTTGAGATAAACCTACCTAGTGATACAAAAAGCTAATTGATCTGACTCAGTTCACATCCGTTGTACTACTTACTTCGTTCACATTCTCATTCATTCTTCCAATACCGTGAATGTTAGTTATAAACGTCAGCTGGTTTTACAAGGATAGCAATGGAAAGCGCCTTCACCCTTACATGGTTTGCGATGGAACGGAATAAATTGGAATTTTATAATAATGCAAAAACAAACACGATCAACCTGTTCCAAGTCGGCGTAGGTTACACACCAGTGGTCAGGACAATGACTTTCTCATTACGACTGGACTTGGTCGTGACCGATTTAAACGCGAAGAACGTCTTCTTAATGCCTAAGCTTAATTCTATCGAAAGTTTCTCATTCTATAGTTTCCGTAATGCGATTCGATAATAATGGAATACGCCGTCATTCTGTACCTCGACAGTTGTCAGTCAATTTCGCGGTCTGACATCACTTAATGCGAGAAAATAAACATCATTTAATGCGAAAAATACTACACTTTTTACTACACTACAAAAGGCCGAGAAGCGAAAATGAAACTTTTTAGTTATTAACTATTTTTCAGTTTTATTTGTTATTTGCCAAACATACATAAAGCAGATCTTTTTAATTATACATTCGAATGATACCTGTCGAGAGTCACTTTTATATATCTATTATAATTTCTTAAAAACAGTTGCCTCTTTAAACAGTTTTTGCTCTGTGCCTAATATGAATATTACATGTTTCATGCTCTTTGTATCCTACATTCGTGCATCATACAAAATCGAATCACGAAAGACTTACACGAAACTGCTGTAATTTTGTTGTATGTAAATGTTATTTCAACTGATTCTTTTTAATGCTTATTTTCACATCATATTTTTAATCTTATGTTTTTCTGTCTGTGTGATTATTTATATAGATATACATCTATATAAATATTTCCGTCAAGGGGTACGGAAGACTTGATTGAAACCTTACCTCGTACCTTAACCTTACCTATTTCGAGTCGACAACATATATCCGCAAAATTCGGATTGTCTAGTATTTTGTAAAACTTTAATGGTGCAAATAGCCGCCATATTGGCCATTTGGATGCCATCTTGAGTTCCTTAAAGCCGATTTATGTAAGAACTAGCAGATCCCCGCGGTTTCACCCGCGCCTAAAAAAGAATTTAAATATTTAAAGAATGCCTAATAACGTGAATGATTTGGTAATTCACCAAGTTTCTGTACGGGAGTGGTTCCCCCCCCTCCCCCGCTTAGAAGGCTTCTTAAAACGATGCCCATAAATAAGTCGAAACTCGAAATGAAAGGTCCTACTATTTCAGAATTTTATTATCTATATCTATATTTTTGCGCGACTACCACAGTGGTGGACAGACTATAATCTATGTACACTACCGGTCAAAAGTTTTTGCCCACCCCGTACTCCATTCATTAAATTTCAAAATAATACACTTTAGCTAATTTTTCTTTCATATTGTCAAGCGAAAG
>MOOZ01000198.1:712110-749334 GCA_002930495.1 Cecropterus lyciades | reverse complement strand
GCGTGCCTCAAGTTTGTATTTCTTTGTATACAGACACACTTCAGACACCAGAATTCATCATTTAAAATATTGGATCAACGAGAATTACACATTTTAAATTATTCACAGACAACATGTCTGTCCTCTTCTGTAATTGCTGCACTAAGCTGGTAGTCTAATTACGTTGTTGTTTTCATTTACAAATAACATACTTGCATAGCGAGGCTGTATTGAACTCCTTGCTTTGCGTGGGAGCAGCGGGCGCGGGGGGCGGAGCTGAAGTCGTTTGTACCGCACTCGCTGCCTGCATACCCCCTGGAAATAAAATATACCAAAAATTATGAACACTTTTTATATACTACAGAAGTAGCAATCGAACATGCAGTCCATTTAAGAAAAAGTGGCAACTAAGGGTAGGTAAGCTACCCATGGTCATCTACAATCAACCCCAGAAGAGGTTAGAGTACTATCTAGGTTGTTCATTCAGATGCATTAACCTACACCTGAGCACTATCTTGAAATGCCTAGTATTGGTATTATTACTCACCACACACACTTTTCAAACAAAAACACAGCAGCACCTAGCATTGTTCTTGTAAGACTGAAATAAGTCAGGTGGAGGTGTCATAGAAGTAAGTCATCAATTACGTTAAATATATAATCTAAAGCTTGGTAAGTATAGATACATCAATTCTACCAACCTCAATATTAACATACAGAATACACATACGAAGTGGTGTTAACATTCAAAATTAATAATAAATAATAAAAATAAAATTACTAACAAATTTCTCATGAAATCCCAAATTTATTGACAATCCAATTACCTGCTTGTTGGACTCCTTGTGGTCCGAGCCCTCCACCTGGTCCACCTCCAACACCCACACCCATACCCTGAAAACATAAAAATCAAATCCACTTGTATTATGATAATATGTAGTGTCCGACCAAAGGTAGATTTTTGGCTGAAGCCGAAGCCAATTATTCGACTATCATCCCAACCTTCGGCGAAGCCGAATATTTAACCAGCTCCCAATTTTCTGAAAGTAAATAATATACCAATTTGAAAAACTTTATACTATATTCATATATGTGTTGATTATATATAATCAACTTCAAGAGCTATTTACAATTACTTTGCAACTTGTCAAAAATTATAACATTTCGAAATAATGCATTTTACCATCTCAATTGTGGTGTACTGCATTGGTTACAATTTTTTTCCCTTGCTTGAAGCAAGCACCTTCAGCTTTGGCCAAAACTTTGGCCCATTTTGGCCAAAGTTGAAGGTTGCGCCGAAGAAGGTATTTTTGACTGAAGCCAAAGCCGAAGTTGGTCACTAATAATATGGTTCATGTCCAACCATATTGTTTGTGTTGCAACAAGCTAAATATTCATAAATTTAGGATTGTTCATAGCCTAGCATTAACTGCTTATGTGACTACAATAGTGATGTCAATTGATGACCTACATTATATGATATATATATTATATATTAATAACAAAAATCTTTGTTAAACACTATGCTTACTTATAATATATTGTTTTGTTTGACTCAAAAATTCTCAGATCATGCACATACTAAAGTACTATGAATACTACTAATGAATGCATCAGCACAATTTTACAGAAAGGTAAGTTGATACGACAGATGACAGGTATCCTATTTCAAAAAATACTATTTTTTTTTAAGTTTAAATGACTAAATAAAAATAATTGAATTCTGTCAAAATTTGATAATAACTAGAGATGAGACGGGTACCCAGTCTGGTACCCGGCGGATCTGGCACTTTTTCAGGATCCATCCAAGTACCGGGTAATGGCGACAGATAGCCGGCACTGCCAGATGACCGTGCTTGAAATAACTTTAAAAAAAGTTGTTTCAAGATCGTTCATCTATTTCAATTAAACCGGCTACCCCGCATAAGCTTGCACCGGGCACTCGGTTGCCGAGTACCAAGCAAAAGTAGGATCTCGTGCATCTCTAATAATAACTGTTATTTCTGCGTGCTTCATGATGTTCAGAAAAGGAATGGCCTTCAAAGAAAAAAAATGACAAACCTGTGATCCCATGCCCATATTGCCCATCTGGTTCTGCATAGCTGTCCCATATGGCGGCACCATTTGATTTCCCATACCTACCATGCCGGTGTTACCCATGGGACCACCCATAACTCCTGGAATTATTTGTGAAATGGTTATGATGTTAAAAAAAGCTTTAGGAGGCTAAGATATTCAAGTTCATTAGGCATTATTACTCGCTCTAATCATAAATGAAAACAATATGGATTGGAAAGGTATCTCTGGTGTTGGCTAGACGTATAAATTGACTAGCCGTGTACAAGGCAACCATTGTACTGAAGTTTGTTTACTTTTCCTTTTATAATACTATACAATGATTGAAAATGCATTTTCAATCATTGTATAGTATTTACCAGTAAAGATAAAGCAATCTCCTACTCAATGCTCATTCAACTTTTTTTTATTAATATAGAAGTAGCAAATGAACGTGCAATCCATCTGATGGTCATTGCTGCCTATGAATATCTCTAATCAACCCTCAGGCTGTACCTGAGGACTATGTTAAATGCCTTTAAAAAGTACAGCCTTTTTAATAGAATCAGCAGTATTCTAGTTGTTTAAAAGGCAGAAACTGGCGTATCGGTGAAACCTCCAACTTTGAACTTTCGAGACACACTATTCAAGTTTTAAAAATTTGCCAAGAGTGGCATTGCTCACCTGTTAATTGGCTAGGCATCGCCTGCATTTGGTTGCCCATCGGCCCGCCGCCGAAACCTGATCTCATGCCTCCAGCGTTGCCCTGGAAGTTACCGGGAAACTGGTGTCCTTGACCAGCCATTCTGATTATTCACCTTATTAAAAGGAGCAGCAAACGAAAACCGGTGTCTTTAAAAATGTTTGTTATTTTAAATATGACAAGGGTTTATTTAAATTTGCTAGTATAGACATATAATATTTATAAGAGTAATATTTATAAGTTCTTGATTAGGGTAATTAAGCAAAATTAACACTAAACTTCTACAAAATTACGATACAAAAACAGAAAAACTGAAACCTCAAAGCTAAATTCTGTATGTCATTTAGTCAATTGTCGACGTCAATTTTTGACATTAAAGTAGATTGACAGATTTCAGTCGCTTGCCATATTTAATTTGAGACAATCGATTCACAACGATTTTGCAAAGCATCGATGTTAAGTGACAATTAATTTAATATAAAGCTTAACATCCAGTTGTGGTTCCATAAAATGGTTCCAATAACCTTTATGAAAAGTCGCCAAAAGTGTAAATCGACTTATAAAAAACTAATATTTTTGAAATTTTGCTACCTCTCACAGGATCACAAATTCAATTTAATGAATGATATCAAAATTTTTGGTAAGGAATTTATTTTTTGTTTATTAAAATTACGAAAAAATGCGTAAACACCCCGCCATACTTGTGAAATCATTTAATACAATATTAACTAAACTTCATTGTTATTTATTTTACGATACTTGGTTCTGTTGACATAGTACAAAGAAGGAAGCCCAAATCTATCGATTGTTAATACAGAAAATTATTAAAATATAATTTTAAGACAAAATAATGCTGATTAATGAACTGTTATTTTTTAAAACATTTAACTAACTTTATTAATTCGCGGCCATATATCCTTAATTAACTATTTAATTATTATAGAAAGTTTAGCCTGGGCGTTTTGGCACAGATAATCAATAGACTATCATAGCCGACAGGGTTTTAATCGGTTCAACATTATTTAATATTTATTTTTTTGTACTTTTCTAAGTCTATAGTTTATAAAAACATTTTTTCCCAAAGAAATACCTATCTAAATCTAAAAAAATGCTATTATTAGGAATTAATCGATATTTTCTCCTAATTTTATATCGATGTCTGTCAGTGGGGAATGAATTAAAGATGGGAAATAATAAAAGTAATTCATGTATTGTTTATCGAAATGAAAAAGGTAGCTAATAAACAAAGTGTTGCAAGGAAGATATGTATTAATCTTTAATAAATAATTTAATAAAGTTATAGATTACGCTAAATTTGCAATCAAAAACCAAACCAAATAAACACGTCTTTGGGGTCGCCAAAATTGGATATCTTTGCGTAACTTTCTTTGCGTAATCTTTGTATAACTCAACTTGCGTCCGTGGACGACAAATTATTTAAAAAGCGACAAAATATTTTTTTTTTAAATCTCGCTCCATCCTAAATATTTCCTCGAGCTGGCACTGACTGTGACAATAAAGCTGATTGTATGAGTTTCCCCTAGCACTTTGTTATACATAACCTTAATATCAGTGTGAATGTTACTGTCCAAATGTTTGTAATCCTCAGATTACATACGACACCTATACTTATCAGTAATTTGAAATAATATTTTTGTCTT
Organism: Cecropterus lyciades; assembly: GCA_002930495.1. NCBI lineage: Eukaryota > Metazoa > Arthropoda > Insecta > Lepidoptera > Hesperiidae > Cecropterus > Cecropterus lyciades. The sequence continues at coordinate 744,936 of MOOZ01000198.1, read as the reverse complement.
TGGTAAATAGACATAATTTTAGACATTTGTACATAATAATAATATGTATGCAGTTTAGTTTTTTTCTTAATATATTTAATCGAATGATATAGCAGACTCAGTAGGTAATGGAAAATAACCACCGTCATCTATGGACATTTGCAACACCAAAAGAATCACCAATTCCGGAGTCGCCGGTTTTAAAGAGCTCTTTTCATTTCAGAAATAAATGGAGGTCAACCAACATCGATAAACTTTAACTATGTTCCCAATTCTAATCTTATGTCTAATCGCAGTAAGCTGGTTACTTCTGAAGACAGTTTTATGTCAAGATGGGAAATTTGGAAGCGCGCCAATAGTTAGACGACACGAATTCTTCCGACCTACTTATTTCTGGGAACTACATGTTTTTTCAAAATAGAACAAGGCGACATGCCAGCTACTTATTTTTATTTTTTACATGTATGTAAACGAGAGGATAGGGGTTCTAAAATAAAAACAAGCGAGATGTACCTTAAAAAATTATTTTCACTTTAGAATATCCTAAGTACATTATAGTATAATTTTAAATTAATCATAACAATTATTAGGTATTTATTATGAATTTATATTTATATAAAGGTATGTAATACATAAATATAATTAATTGTGCTTAAAATTACTGTGAATGAAATGCACTATCATGGACAGTTCAGTGCGCGTCACTGATTTTTATACATTATCTGTTTCGATGATATGTGTATAATATGTTATATAATTCTTTATTTGTATACACTATACAATACGTTGTCTATATATATATATATATATATATAAGGCAAGATGGCCACATATATGGCTACAACATGATTTAATGTTTCATTTGGTATGTTTCTGAGTTTTAATCTACTTACAATATAAAGTTTACTGTATACACTTTAATATATTGGACCGAATCGCGATTTTGCACTCGGTCTCTTCGGCGATCAGAGAATCGATTCGGTCGATATTAATATTCAACAATTTTAGTTACTCTTCCACATAATAAATAGTTATTAACATGTAGATTTACAAATATCAACAAAATAAATTACGAATAACAGCATATTACAATAATTATAAGTAATCTTACAGCCTACGCTCCAATGATTTCTACTCGATCTAATGTCCTTATCTTGTACTAACATCTACATCGCCGACCCGGTCCGTTCCATCCCTAATTCCTGGCACATCAATATTACGACAGTCCTTGATAAAAAAAAGAGCTCTGACAGCAAAATTCTATTTTCAAACTATCATCGTTCTATTTTCAAACACTAAATGTAGATACTATTGCTTGTATGTTATCCTTTTCTACTTTTTTACAACTGATATAATATATTATTTATAATGTAAACATATCCAAATTACCTATTTATATAGTATTTGTATATTTCGAGGACGGCCGGCGAACGTCTAAATTCTTTATCGTTAAAATTACATGGACTAGGAATTGAATTATTCTAACTAGTAAGTACCCTATACCGCTTTGGAGAACAAATTAAGGATACGAGGGCCTATATATTACAAAAAATAATTACTTTACACGGATACCATAGTAAGTACATTTAGTTAAGTTATATTTTAGTGTTAAATTTAAGCCCTTCATTGCTCTCCTAACCTTAAGCTAAACAAAGTCCTCAAGGACCCATTGAGCAATATGGACACGTTACACGGACCTAGGATAGCTAGTTTTACATAGCGAAGCATCTTAATCAATGTCGAATTAAAACAAAGAAATCCAAATTATGTAAACTCATTTTTGCATCCAAAAAATACCAAACTAATCTATTTTTCTTTATCAATTGCACTGAAAGAATTACCAAAGTAATGTTTTTCGGTATTTAATATGTAGTAGTATGAAAAAAAATTAGATGACATAAGTATGGTTGAAAAATAAATTATTTATATATAATGTTTTTTTTATAGTTTTTGTCGTCATGATTTGTGCCATACAGAAAAGATACTACAATTCGCAAAAATGAGTTATACATATAATACGATAAAATTCGTCACTGATCGTAATATGTCTTAAAACTACAACTGTCCAAATGTCCCATGAACTTACCCATAATTTAATTCAAGCCACATAGAAAATTTTACGCAGATCTAAATATTTATTTTCCAGTTTAAAAGTAGGTATGTATTTGATATGTTTTAGTCAACGGGAATTCGTTCATATATAACAAGCGCTTTACAATAAGTTGCCGTCTATATTTAATGAAAATAAACCTGGAGATACATAATTATATGCTTTTAATTAAAAAGGAAGAATCTTACGCTTTCCGTAAACTTTACTCATAATTGAACAGTGTTGATCCCTAAATGACTTATTGTCATCATGCTAAAACAGCTAAATACTCTATTATAATGTGTAATCAAAACTTAACCACTGGTATTTATTGTTATATATTGTTATAAGTAAGAAAAATCGCTGCGATAACTAATACTACCTCAAATTATATAGCTGCTAAAGCGAAACGTAATGGCGATATTTACGAAATGGCAACAGCTTACAAGTGACAAAGGTGGGTTTCTTTTTATTAATAATAATAAAATTATTGTGGTAACCTGGTAAAAGATAATCTCTGTAAAAGTCATAATCTTTTACAGTTAATATACAGTATTAATTTATTATTGTATGTCAATGCACTCACACAAAATTATTTGTAATACCAAACATCAAACGTGTGGTTAAGTGAACAGAGCATTTTTATTTGGAGCTATCAAGCAAGAATTGTTAGACTTATAAAGGTTATAGGTTATTTAATTGCTTTATGGTTTAAACCAGCTTGTTAATAGGATTATTTTTAGTAGCAATTTACTTATACCCACCTGAAGTATGCAAGTAACTGAATTGCCTTTCAGGTCATCACAAACTGAATTTACATTGATCTACTTACACTAACTTTAGTGTGAACTAGCCTGATTGTCAAAAATAGATGCCAGAATGGCTACTCTTTCCCTACATTATATTAGCAGAATAGTATCATATAATACTTTTCTTATTAGTAAATATCTTCTCTACGATTATTGTCACGTATCAGCTGCTTGTTGGTGTGCCTGTTATTCATTCCCATTGTAATTTTCAACGGCTGTGTATACATAATATGTAAGGTACTATTTACTCTAGTTACTATTAACAAATGTGATGTTAGGAAGTTGACAAAATGAGGCAAGAACATTGTTTAACATAGCTAAGTTTACCTACTAATATTAATATAAATATTATCTACCGTACTTATAATCCGTACGTAACATTTACTTAGTTATCGTTCTAACTCCATCACCCAGCCCGTTATATTATTAAGTACCTCCATGGCGTCTTAACTCTAGTGTAAAAGCTCATAGCTTTGGTCATACAATAATATATTTGGTTGTTGCAGATTCTTTTAGGTCTAAACGCGACGTTGCATTTAAATCATTTGGCTCTCTGGTAACAATGACATCGTGTTCTGATCTCTATATATTTTATACATTTCAAAGGCTGCCATGATTCAATACCGCGAGTGCGAATCGCACCTCATCCAACTCGTGCTTATTCGGCTACAGCAGATGGTGATATCTGTTTCTTATTAAGTTAATTTACGTTTGTTTTGGCATGTGTCGTAGTTCAGCTAAACAGCGGGTTAGGATCGAGTGCAGATATCGTGCTCGTAGCCGGTACGCGTGTGCGTTACTGCATGCGTGCCTCCTGCAGCTGGGGCGGGTAGGGCAGCGGGGGGAGCATGGGCGCCTGCACTCCGCCGCCCGGCAGCGCGTAGTACGGGGACACATAGCCCGCGCCGCTCGCCGCCACGGCCGCTGCTGCTGGAACCAATGATGGACATAATAACAAATATTCACATTACCATAAAAGTCTCCTAATCTCGCCATAACATATTTTTCGTTTGTTAAAAATCTGACGTTATTTACAGATTATAATTAAAGTAAAAAGTTTATTGAGTACCTTTTACTCTGTATAGGCATTTCAAAAAGATAAGTAACTACTATACATATACTAAGACTCTTAATTTGGTTTTCTAATAAAGCCTTCTAATTGGGTTTAGTATTAGTTAGTTTCAGCATAATTTCTTTTTAGGCACATCAAATTCAATAATAGCGCGATTGCATAATACATATGAGGGATGTTGCGGATGCCGATTTTTTCACATCCGCGGATGTGAATGCGGATGTTTAAGATTTTATACAAATAAAGTATATGAATGAAGAATTAAAATAATGTTAAAGTAATTATTAACATGTTTGTTAAAAAAAATAGTATCATGCTATTGTTTTTTTTTAACTTCATTTAATAATTTTCATATAAGTAAGTAAAGTTAAAAATAGGGACATTAACATAATGGCGATTTAAATTTAATAAGCTGAGCTTAAGCTGAGCTAAGACCAATATAAAGATTTAATAAACAATTTTTTGCACACTACGATGACTGTATCACAATAACACTCAAAATATCTATCTATACGATAATTAATCCACAGCTCAAACAATCAGGTAGTATTTTATTTACAAGCAAAAATTCGTCGCAATATGAATTACATCCGTATCCGCATCGATTATCCGCGGATGCAGATGCAAAAGGCAAAATCTATGGGGAAGCTTCGCATTTACGGATGCCAATATTTGCAACATCCCTGATACGTATTTTCAATACACATTATTAGTGATGTACCAGATATCTGCAGGGAAAAAAGGATCTGTATCCGTATCGTTGACTTTTTTGGCGGATGTCTGACAGAACTATTTCATTTATCAAATTTAACTATGGGAGTGAAATTCTACGTGTAGTTAACAACGCTCTATGAATAACTTTATTAGTAATTCTTAAAATTACATATTGATATTTGTTACATTTATATAGCATAAATTAGAGTGAGTTATCGATATGGTGTAAGTTATATGTTACCTCCTAATTATTCACGAATACAAAGCGACAACTGCCTTTTTAAGATCATGTTTATCTACATCGACAATAAAAATATCATATGCTATATTTGACGACCCGCGTGGCGGAGCGGTCATCATACCGGTCTGACAAGCACTGGGTTCCGGGTTCGATCCCCAGCCAGAAAGACATCTGAATGATGAGTTTAGATTTCTGTTCTGGGTCTGGGTGTTTGTGTATTCGTCTTTGTGTGTCCATGGCACCCACGACACAGGAAAAAATCTTACTGTGGGGCTATGAGTGTAGAAAGCGTTTATGTTTATATGCGAATCCGTATCCGGAAACCGCACATTTTTGCATTAAGGTAAACAGAAACTATGTTTGAATGCCATAAGAATTATTCAAAATGCAAATTTACGAATATTCACTCAGATGTATCAGAAGTAAAGTGTTAAGGCTGTTTACAAACCTGCAGCAGTGGCATAAGGGTCGAATCCAGCCGCAGCATACTGCTGTTGATACGCGGCAGCCCCTTGGGCTGCGGCAGCCTGGTACTCGTACAAATGGTTGGCTGCGGCAACCGCGGCAGCGTGTTGGAGTTGCGGCAACTGGACCAGCCCGCCGGCCCCAGAGCCAACGCTCGCGCCCACCCCGCCCACGGTGCTCATGTATCCAGGTGCGCCGTACACGTAGCCGGGCGACAACCTGCCAATGTTACCCTTCCATGAGTGTGTGCAAACGCCTCAAGGTGACAGACGTCATGGAGTATATAGTTTCCAAACGTCTGCTATTTGTGATGTGACCACCTTTAATTTCCTATTTTTGTACTCAAATTACAGGTATCTCAGTCTCAACGAACCATGTAAATTGTGAAGTTTAATTAGAATAATTTTGTAAGTTTTCTTAAGTACGTAATTGTATCTTTCTTGAACTAGAAATGTAGGGAAAGGTAATCACATCTCAAAATGAACACTTTAAAACTGTCATCACACTCTATAAGTACCTAGCCCCATTTGCAGCCTTGACAGGCACGAGCATATTCTAGTCTTGTTATGTTAGTAGACATCGATAAAACGTAATTTGTAAGATTTGTAAGTATGCGATCGTGGCTTCAGTGTCGTGGCGTGGTCGGACGGCCGCCGTGCGTCATTGCCAGGACCGTTTAAAAAAGAACTATTAAAAATGTCGAAACGGCCACATCCACTCCGCCGCGACAGAAATATCCTACATCGTTGAAAACGTCTTCAGATAGATTGAGTCTACCAATTGGATTACCGAAATACGGTTTGCGCAATATCACGACAGAACATGTTTTCGAGAAATATATAAATGATGTAAGTTATCTACTTCTAAATATCTATTAATGGCACATTACAAAAAGTCGCAATCACAACGGTTAAAAGCAAATGTTTCTCTGAAGTATTAAGTCGTGTCACCCACTTATTAATGATCTAACAATTTCACAACACTTAAAGCCAGCAAAAATGTCGACATAGCTTAATTTCCGACCGGCGATGACGCCAGGCGGTCAAGTTTGTTCGAGAGGAGCGCTTCAAAGCGCACTGGATCAGCATTTTCGGAGAGCTCTCGACCCGTGACCATGCTATTTAGACTTAGCCATTTTTCGAGCGTTCGTCTTTTTCTATTCCTATAGTCATCAAAAGAGACGGACTGATCGAGGTGTGACATTCGCGAAAGGGTGGACTAGCTTGGTACAGGAGATCGAGAGCGCGGCGCATGCGTGGCACACGCCCGTCTCAAGGCTCCGCCCGACTAGAACGCCCACCTGTGGTCTGCGGCTCCACAATCCAAGATTACCTACTCGGTTACATCCTTCATCAATTTCGCTAAGAAACCCCTTTTGTTACAGGTTACATAAACGACTAAAGAAGGGAAGGTCTGCAGAGATGTAATACAAAACACGCGTAGAGCATTTTAAAACTGGCGGAACATCACACAAGCTTTCACATCTACATAGGTACAAAAGACAATCGGAAACTAAGTGTAACATAGGATCACGTCTATCATTACTGTTAGATACCTAAACAGCTTTTAGTTTTAAATACTTACAACATTTACTTACATGCACACTTATTCCTACTTTAACGATCTGATAATGAAATCATACGCGGTCATCAAATCAAAAATAAGGTCGTCTACGTGCCTACATTTGTATTTAATTGAAAATGGAAGCGAAGGGCGATTAATCGAATGACGCTTTCGCTTGATTGTTTTTACTAGGGCATTAGTTTTATCGAATAAAATTATCGATTGTGGTGGTTGGAGTGTAACTGTGGCATTGGGAGGCACGCTATTTCGACACGTGCTAGACGGATTCTAATCAGCATGGTTAAATATTGGACGGCGAGCTGCCGTCGAGAGGACGCTTACAGATACACACCGCGTCGCCTCGACGACGCAACCAGCTGGCCATCGCCTCGCGTAACAGAAATCCCTTTACAACAGTCATACACGTTTCGACGGTGTTCTTAGTAATGTTTTCATGAAACATACGTTAGTATAGTATAACACGAATGTAACCTTGATTTTTGTATTCGTAATAAAACATTAATTTTCAACCTACATTGTATTAATCAAGATTTACCAGATAGGTATGTCTGCCTATCATATTATTATATGGCACGTTTTACTGATCCCATCGATACATTTAGTTTCACCGAACAGGTCAAGGTAAAACAAATTATTTTATGAACCTATGGTTTTATATGCCATATCAGATCATCCGTATGACATTGTAAAATATTTATGTTTTGTAAAACCGTCGTATCGTGGAGGATAAATAAAATATTATTTAATTTCATTTAATGGTTCAAGTGTAATAACTATTAATGGGCAATATTTTGCTCCTTCAATTTCTCAATATCCAATTTCACTTCATAGAATTCGAGTAAGTTAATTATGTGATGTACAGGTATAAAGAAAGAAAGAAAGAAAGATCAGATCAAACACCGCTCTTGCAAGGGAATTTCGGTTACGCTTGAATCTTAGTAAGTGTATTAAACGAAATCCACCACCAACAAAACTCAATTCAAATCAAAAATCTTACACGAACACGGCATAAAACATAAAGTAAAGAAAACATTGAGTGTCGAACGATGCGTATAGTGACGGCGGTGGGCGGCGCCCGCGCGCGCTCGACGTCACCGCCGGCGCCGCCCATGCTCCGGTATAGCTTTAAAACGTAAACATTAAAAACCCAATCGACTAATTCACACCCAAAACGAAAAAAATCCACTCTCACGCTCACGCTTGCCATAGATACCTATGTGAAAATGTTTGATTATTTAGTCTAGGTGTGGTCCGCCGGCCGCCGCGCCGCTAGCCGTCCGGAGACGCCGCTCGCCTCATCTACCGAGACAAAAGTCAGTTCAGCAACTGTACTCATATCGACTTTATCCTACGCGCAGTGCATGTTACTTACCAGCGCTGTGTACAGTCACGCTTCTCGATTTCAGTGTAAGTTTAGCCCTACTTTCAATTGTGAACAGCCCCTAACGTCCTACATAGATTGTAAACTTTAAGGTTTAATACTTCCTACGTCTTCTCCGGTTGACTCGGATATTCGTATAGATCTTCCATATTTATATTGTTTCGATAGACTAATAATGTTAAGAATGTGAAGCCTAGTCTGATTTTTGTCTCGTGAGATGCAATCGAGAACGGCATGCGGAGCCGCTTGTGCTGGCAAATATCGAAGTGTTGAACCATTGAACATTGATGTGTTACAGATGCACTAAGATGAGATCGGTCAGCACTTACCCGTACGGTGACTGTAACACGGTAGGGTAGCCGGTGCGAACGCCCGCCGCTGCAGCAGCCGCAAGCCCAAATCCTGAAACAAACAATCCATTTTATAATCACCGTTTCCACCAAACGAGGTGACAATGCAATCGGGACGAGGGATATGGCAGAAAAAATATATCCTGCCGTCATCAACGCTCTTAAGAGCCGCTATTTTCGGTCTCACTTAACGGAAGTGGCTAGAGAGGATTTCGAACGTACAACATACTATACATCAATAGAGGATTGGACCGCTTCCAAATGACACAAGAGTCAACTTAGCGCAGGCAACGTCAAAATGTTAATTTCTTTTTATTGCATTGTTAAGCCGCGCGAGGCGGTGTCTATTTCGGTCGCTCGCCGCCCGCCCGGGCTCCGGCATCCAGGGACATGCCTCTTGACAAGAAGACGACAAACACTCGCTATAAATGGCTTACAGTCGCTGGCATGGATGCACATAACGCGGATGCCCCGCCGAGACATCTATACTGATTGACGGTTCGTACTCCCAGGCGATTTTGCGACGGCTAAACTCGACATTACGTTACTGCGAACTAATTTCGCGTTACAGGTGGCCGGCTGCGTACATTGGAAACAATGTAACTAGTAACTACACATTTGGGAAACGACTACAAACAGTCGTAATAATGTATTATTACGACTTTGGTCGGTGATGTTAGAATCGTAAATCAGTGATTAATGGCTAATGATCATAGGAGCGTGACCTCTGGCGGGCTCAAACGCTTTGGTTATTATGTATGGTGAAATTTCACCGGTTATTACAACGGATCACGTCCGGCCAACCCGGATGGTGTCGCGGTTCGACTGGTGCGATAATGTTTGACCTTCTGCGAGTGTGGTCACTGGCTGCGGCCAATTATTGTCACCGCAAACTATTGCCAATACGTTCTGGCACTCGATGCGATTTTAAAACGATTAACCCTATCAATGGATGTCAATTTCAATATCAGCACTCATCGCATGTGTGTACTGAAGGTAAGTAAAGTACATGTACAGAATTGTATAAGTACTTAAATACTTCATTTAAAAATGTAAAAGCCATGTAAAAGACATACTTCTTTATAATGACTCCGACATGATAGGGTTGAAGTTATTTTTGAAATGGAAATATTATTTACATTTGAATTATATTATCCGGCGTTACGTCACAAGTATATGTGCTTTAGAAAAATGATAAATTGAAAATCACGATAATGTTAGAATTCATATATTTACTCGTTTATTCTGGACGTTACATTTCCGCTTGTGCATAAATAATAACATCTGAAATTATGCTCTCCAAGCGTCATTAAACTATGTCATATTTAATTAATCTTCATTCTAAGTAAATAGTAATTAATTTCAGCGATTAATCTATTTTCTGAAAGCTTCTATTGCAAGTCATAATTTAATTCAGACTAGGTAATTGTGTAGAATATTATGAATAGGTTCACAGAGTCCAACCTATGATATTTATAATTCCTTGGTTATTGTTAAGACCGTTTCTGCAAGCATTTTTTGTTGGTATTTTATATTTGTTTTACAAGACTACCCACGTGGTGGAGCGGTCACCATGTTTAACACGTAGTGGGTCCCGAGTTCGATCCCCGGCCAGACGGACATCTGAATCTAAACTCAGAAATCTAAACTCAAGATTTCAGTTCTGGGTCTGAGTGTTTGTGTATTCGTCTTTGTGTGTCCATGGCACCCACGACACAGGAGAAAATCCTAGTGTGCTATGAGTGCAGAAAGCGTATATGTTTATGTTTACAAGTAAATCAATAAATTAACAAGGAATTTGTAAAACCCCTTTTTATGTTAGTACCTATATTTAATATTGACATAAATATCATATATCAAAAATATGTTTCAAAGTATTACGATGGTTGGTTGGTTCTACACAATTTCATGAACATTATTTTTTCTCTATCGACGATCTCTGCATAAGTTTGTTTGAAGATATATATACAGTGGTGGTTTAATTGTTGAAATTGATGGTAAATTAAGGAATAGTACGAATAGACAGTCATTAACGAAAAAATACGAAGGGAGCGATGGTCCCTTTCAAATTCAAAGGGTTGTAGGTTGCGTGTTCGATGAGTGCGCGTGATGTGCCACCGCAGTTCGATCGATGCCGTGCTATTTGACGGCCGAGGTCGACACTGTCCACCATAGCTTATCTGATTCATTAAACTTTTTCCTCTTTAATACCATTGTGCCTCGGCCCGATTGTGCGCTCTTTTGTGAGCCACATGTGACCCAGTTAGGCTACTCATAATCGATTGTTATTTTTTATGTCATGGAAGTAGCTAACGAGCGTGCAGTTCACCTGATAGCAAGTGGCAATTACAGACAGCATCAGTGCCATAACTGAGGTTGACCATATACAGTTGGCACATCTGAGGATTTGGAACGCCTCGTATCGCCATCCCTCAAACCAGTTCTGCGAACTAACGCTGTTTTTAGGTAAAAATATATGCCCCCGGAGTCAAACTACAAATAATACTAATTTACACATTTACCCACCAAATCAAATATAGCTCAGTGCGCAATACCGTCCAAAAACCGTATAGGTGGGTATGACGCAGAATTCCACGCATTAGTCACAGGTTCTCCAGAAAAACGGCACGCGTCCCGTTCAAGTAAATAAAGCTTTGTTATGAACGTTTTTGCACCGTTTCAGGACTTCTGGACTCCGGGTCGACGAACTTCAACCGACGGTGCTTAACGTCGCTTGTAAGGATTCTACGGAAATACGATTTTAGACGCGAACGGAATGAACGACCCCGCTCCACTACACGTTGGTATTCCATGAAACTTGAATGCCCTTTATCTATATATCCACACAAGTAAATCTAATTTGAAGTGTTCCTTGTAACACTTACATAATCAAATACTTATCAAGCAATTTTGTCGAAGAGCTAAAATGAAATCACGCGAAGGTAAACTTTTCTTGATTTGAAATTAGTTAGGCAGGTGTATGTTACTTCTACTCCGTAGGTATCTTGGTAGGGTTTCGTATAATAATTTAAAAAAATACAATGGCTGCATGAAGTGGACTAAATTTGTTGAGTAGAAGATCGCATAGAGTAACGAATGCATTTTATTACAGTAGTTTACATGTTGATTAAACTAGATGCACGGTTATAAAACATAGCGCCGAATCGCATCTCAGTGTAATCGTTAAATACCGTTTACGACTGCTGAATTTGCGCAAACACCCCAATCAAGCGGAACTTCGCAGTAAAAGCTTAGAAAACTATGCCTGAATGTACGACAGAACTAGCTTTGTTACACATTGTATTACGGATGTGTCGTGTAATTTTACTGACACAGGAATAGAATTTAAACCAGTCGTGGCCCATATCTATGTGACCAAAACGATCTCTGGTCTCACGGCCGCGTCTGGACTTGGCGTGTCCGGTGACCTTCCTTTTGATCTAACGCTGTCGTCTCCGAAATCGCCAGTCGTCGATCCGACACGAAAGATTTCCAACAAGTAAGTTTTGACTGAGGCGATTAATTATTCCCGCATTAGCCAGTCCCGGTCATTGAGACACTTATTTTGGGAAGACACATGTGCTCTATGTTAGTCTAGTTGCCGGGAGGAGTGATATTTCAATATTAATGCATTCCTAAATAAATATCAAATTAAAGACTAGTTTCGCCTGACAAAAAGCCTTCAATGGATTTGAAATTTGATAGATCAGTTTCTACAATTCAAACGGGGCGTCTAAGGAAGTCGCTGTAGGCTTCAATAAAAGAAAACTGGGAAGAAAATATGAAGCTTGGCGCTTCGCCAGCTATGGTGTCGCGGTAAAGGCGGCCGCGACGACGTTCCCAAAACTGCGTATATTTAGACAAAATAAAGAGCGCACCGAAGACAAAACGAGACGCAAGTCTGTTTTATAAATAACCACGTCGTTCGCCGGACGGACTCAGCCTCGCTCTACCAACCTCTGCTCGCCAGCTGTTGTACATAAATAATAATTAAGACACGAAGAAAGCTACATTAAAGTTCCTAAGGTGTACGAGCAATAGCAATCCGAATTTAATTTTAATGAAAGAATGGCTAAAGAACATTATTGATGTATTATCTAATGTCCATAGCGAATAGAACTATCTAAAAATCTAGTCGCCCTTTCATCGGGACATTTATGAAGACTGAAGGTATTAATTATTTTACAAGTAATAGAATCTTTCGTTTTTATCAGTCATACACCATTTATAGATGGTGTACTACTGCCATGAAGTTTGAAATACTGCTAGTTTCCTAAACGTATTGCAAATACTCTAAGGGTTTTTTTTTATTATTTCATTTCAACAATGCATGTCAATTTCAGGGAAGCGTAACTGCATTCAGAAGCTTGTAAAAATTGTTCATATTGAAGTACATTTTATATACTTAAACTCATAATTATTGTAAATTCTCATTGAATTAATCGGTTTATTATAAACGTGGTAGGACAGGAACGTAATCTGCTGTATAGGAGGATTACGGCGGGGCTTCGTGCGGAAGTAGCCTCGAGGGATCACATTACATGGTGCAACTGCAGGAGGGTATGACTCGAGTGTCCTTACTTACACTTAGCGTACTTGTACCTACGGATGCTAGGGCGATTTCCGTTGACATGTAAAAAAAACCACAAGCCTCATTTTTATTTAAAACTTCATCGTCAACTCTTATAGTGCTGAGCACCAGTTTTGTCTCAGACTGAGAAAAGTATAGTTTTTTTATCAGATTGAAATAGCAAACGAGCAAACAGTCCACCTGATGGTAAGTGGTTGCTGCCGCCCATTGACATCTGTAAGCAACTTCATATACTTAGAACAAAGGTTCTATCTGAAGTCGATCACTGATGCGTTGCTACTCCTGAGGACTGAGATGGACGCCTCATACTTAAGTGAGCCGGCAATCACTTCCTTCCAACGAAACGCAAGAACTGTTTCACGCTAGAAATAGGTGTGGCGATGGTCCTTCTCTGGTCGAATTACACTGGTTCTACGACCTGTAAAATAAGGTTATACTTCGCTAGCCAATATGGATTAGACATAAACCTTAAAAACTTTTATTTGGAAATTTCTGGTCTAATTAAGGTTTCCTCGCGAGGTATTCGTTCTTTAAATCGATTTCTCGTATGTAAAATAAACTTTGCAATCCTTAATATTATTAAAAAGCTGCAATAAAATAAAATTTACATCATTACTTTTCTAGCCATTCAATAAATCAGATAAGATGTGTGGGTTTTGCCGCGTGGACGACCGACCATCTTGTCACGTGTCACCAAATTATAAGATTTTTGGGCCAAATGCCACGCGTCCGTACAACACGGAAGATACTATTATTTAGTTGGATCGCGTTCAACAACTCCGAGGTTATTAGTGTAGCGATGTCGTAAATTGATGTCCTATATCTACAGTTTCTATTAGAAAAATTAAGACTTTTCCGTTTTAGAAATTATGTTGCTGAACTCGGAACAGGAACGCATCTTTTTATTAAAGGAATAATTATATGAACTCAGATAATTATGTCGTTTTTACACTATATCTAAGCCTGACAAGCACTTACTAATAATATTGAAGTAAAATAACGTGAAGTAACTATCTATTGCAAGTAAAATGATTTGATTTTGCCTGAACAACATCGTAAGCATCACAGATAGTATAGTATCTATATATCTTCATAGTATCCAAAATAGGTATTGTCAAAAACCTTTTAATCAATCTGTGGGCGCAACGAAGCGTGGAATTTTGATAATAATTATGTCATTGTAATGGTTTCACCGATATGATTTTATTGTTGAAATCACATTCAATCTGCGGCGCGGCGTTGGTTGTACCTAATTGCGGTAATTGCGTGTTTCCGTTGTCGACGGTGAAATAAAGACATGATTACAGTAAAGGCAGATACGATCACGTGGCGTGGCTCAGTAAGCTGACCATTATGGCTTCGCTTCATACAATTATAACTATGCGCAGTACTATTGATCAGGTTAACTCATCGCCGCCCTCCGGTTCGATAGTTTTACAAGCTTAGATAACTATCACATTAAATACATTACTTTTGCATACATCGGGAAAGACAAACTCAACAGATCAAAAAAAATCATACATATTTAAAACGATAACAAAAACGTACCCTATTATAAAACGACGCTTCAAGCAGATGACCATATACGGCGGTACATAGAAAATTATATAATTTTATTGTCAGGGGTGGCAAACAAAGGGATAGTTCCTGCTGCGCTTGCTTTGGTAGTTTTCGGTACGTTTATATCGATCGGGTTGGCGAACGGCGCGTGCGGGGCTCGTCGGTGCATGGTCTAAATCCCAAAGCCGAAATAAAAATAGTGGCGGGGAGTGCGTGGGGGGGCGGGAGGAAGCACATGCATAAGTAATGCACCGGCGAAGGGCGCACAGCGGCGCACGCGATCCGTCTGCAATGCCAAACACAGGGGCAAACCCTCTGCAAACACCCACAACGCTAAACTAAAACTCTTCATTAATCAACGATGACTTGCAAACAGCTCGGACATAAGCTTCCATACAAAAGATTAGCGAGTTCATGAATCGCAAACGCAACAGGTTCGGATGAGATGACTTATTTAGGCTCGCTGAACAATTAAGCGTACACTAATGACACACTTAAACTTCCAACAAAGAGAAGTTCAAAGTAAACAACTACGATAAATATTCATTGAAGTTTACTTCAAGTAATATTTAGAGTATAAAAATAGATCAAAATCTTTACAATAATGACACGCTTAGTTTTCTTCAGAATGTAAGTTTTCGGTGGTTTTACGAGCAGGCGTGAATCGATTACCGCGGTAGCCGCTTCACTCAATAATTCAACATGTCGTCTGATGTTTGGACAAGTGCTAGTTCGGTCCTCATCAACACTCCCATATAATAAAACTTTAACAATGTTTTCATAATCGACGCCGGCCCGCCTGAAATCGTCGGTGGGTATAGCCACGTATTTAGAAACTAGGCTACAATATTACGTATCGCAGTAGTTAAAGTAAGATAAACAATATACAGTGTAGTATTGAAGCAAAATTCATATTCTCGTCCACATACAATACATGTACCTACGTTCGTGTGAATAAAACATCTAAACAAATAGACTGGCGTGTAGAACAGTTCTTTGTTTGAATTTGTTAATATTTTCGGTCTTTTTTTAATATACTAGTATATTTTAGCATGGATAGATAATTATTATTTTAGTGTAAATATTTATAAAAGGGCTAATGTTCTTATATTTCCAAGGAAACGATCAATATTCCCTTGAATCTTCTCAGATTTACGCTTATTTATTTTGGCTTGATATCAGATGCGCACGCGTCGAAGACGGACAAGCATTTACGTCTCCATCAATGTCAGCCTATATATTTCCATAAAAATATCATGAAAATGTATAAAATCATCAAATCTCGATAAGCTCGAATTCCAACAAATCGTGTAATCTATCGTAGGTATCATTTTTTTACATTTTGCTTTGGGCTTGTCATTCGTATATTAATTTTAAATAATGCATTAACTTTTGTAAACATTTATTTTCCAATGTTTTATTGATATCGTAGCCCTTGGGTATATCAGCTCATTATCCCCTACATTTCGTTAAAAAAACATTTTCCGTCGCATCTTATTGTGAAGCGAAACGAATGGGCAATGGCAGGTGACGAATACATTTATTGGGTGCTTTGTCAGGATGCTGGATGTGGATAACGCTTTCATTAATCGCAACCCTTTTAACGGTAACCAGAAACGCTTCGGTGCACAATATGGCTTTAAGCAGAACTAGTTTAACGGTCATCCTTTGAGATGGATTCGTCAGTTTCGGTTCGACGAGATAGCTTACACAATGGGTCTTAACGTATTGCGAGTGGCTGCGATCGCTAAACGGTCTTTGAAACGTTAATTCTGGCCGATATATTTATGAAGGGTCCGCTAAACACAAGTTATGTACTGCAGTCGTAAACCTTAATATCTCAAGACAAACAACGGTAGACTAAACATGGTTCTCGGTGAGAACGGATTTAGGTAATGCGTTTATCCAACAATAATATCGGTGATGAGCTCTGGCATGCCGATGCCGGTTCTAGTTACTCAAGTTTAAACGCTCTTTGAAAACTCTTTTCTTATCCATCACGTTCCTATCACATGTTTATGAATCAATCTGTCTCCCGTTTGAGTCATCTCGCTTCTAAAAGCGTAAACGATGGAGTGATGAAATTTAAATTCGGAGTTGATTACGTAGGAAAATCGTTTCTCCTCTTTTATACAGTCAACATTTGAATACGTCGTTTTATGGCAATACCAAGGTCGTAGGTGAAATTACGCGGTCATCCGGTCAACAAAGACCACTTTTACTTAACATTGCACGTAGTTAATGTACCTATAATTATAATTCAATTTAAAGAAAACAATTGTAATTGACACCATGACGTCGGACACACTATTACTTACAAGCATTTTACATTTTGGTTGCGTGTTAATATAATTAATTATGCTTTTATCTACCTATTGCATGTCGTTCATAAATTCTATTCTAAACCACTTTAACTTTGACAAGAGCTTAAAGCTTTGAAAATTATTTAAAAAAAAATTATTTTTTAAAGCTTTGAAATTGATATATATTTTTGTTCATTAACCATGGTTTCATATATCGTCGTGTAGACCTATAATTATTGTTTCTCCCCGCTAATGCTATTTTCGGAAATCTTGGCTTTGATGGTTTAGTCAACAAATTGGCTCATCGTAAGCTTTATATTTAATTTTGGCTCTATATACATGTGACTAATGCTATACGTACTAGACGAATATGAATCATTATAGTACATTAATTTATGTGATTGTCTGGAATCTATGGAAGAGTCTGGTGATTGTTTGCCGGTCTGCCTGGATGACATGAAATTGATAGAGCATAACATCGATGAAATTGATTTGATGAATTTATTCACGCTAAAAATTATAAAGATCTTTTAGTTATTTAGGATTAGTCAAAATTGGATCTCATAAGAATACGTTTGATCTGTTTTTCTGTCAATGACTCAAAAGATTGGTAGTGTCCAGTTAATTTTAATGAATATAATTACTTTAGTTATTAGTTAAAAAAATCTTTGATAGTCAAAAAGCTTATCTATGATTCAGGTATCTGCTGAACGCAAACTTTTTTAAGATCGGTTTTGAAAATAATCATTTTTTTTTAGCTAGCATGTCTATTATCTAGTGCCAAGCGCGAGGGGTACATTAGACTTAAATGTAAAATACAGTTGAGGAGCACGTACCGCGGTTCGTGCATACGGGGAGCGAGGCATATGGCAGGACCGGTACGCCACGGCCAGGTGGCTCGTCATGCGCGCCCGCACCCATTGTGATCTGACCCTCCCCGGCCCCCTCGCAACCGTTTGCAACGAACCCACGAACAATACCGAGCCGACCTCCAGTAGTAACGAGTCTCCCGGTCCATTCATCGCTTTCACACATCTCGAACCGTCACTATCAGCTGTTGGTCCTGTTCTGAATGTCAATATCATTCACTTATTCTCTGTCAGACCCATTACCAATGCAAATATAGGACGTCGTAGCAACGACAACAATACCGATACAAATCTCTTTTTAGAAGTTCTTATTACTACAGTTCCCAGACTTCAGGTTTATTCATCATGGTTATGTCTACTACATCAGGATGTCCGACATAAGATACACGGGACTGTCTGTATGCGATTTACAAAATACAGAACCCTTTCCATTGTAACGTGAGTTTTTAACGTGGTTTTGAGACACCAATTTAGGCCGGAGTCAGTGAGAACTGAATATGACATATTATCTACTTTTACAATTTAATATGTAGCGTATTACCTCAACACTATCTGGCCAGACAACTTTTCTGAAAGGAAGAGTATATCTC
Source organism: Cecropterus lyciades (assembly GCA_002930495.1). Lineage (NCBI taxonomy): Eukaryota > Metazoa > Arthropoda > Insecta > Lepidoptera > Hesperiidae > Cecropterus > Cecropterus lyciades. Next base: position 726,339 of record MOOZ01000198.1, on the reverse strand, counting down.
GTGATACAGTTGTGAAACTCAGTTGTAGGCGCCTTTACATATTTTACATTTAGGATTTATAATTGTAAGATTAAAAAAATATGGTTATCAATGTTCCATATTGCAATCTTGCAAACCCTGATTGCTGTTATCAAACACGACACGTCAGTTCAATTGCGTACGCACGGAAGTTTTGTTGTGCATGTAATTCTTGTAAAGACCAATTGTTATCCACTATGTATATATGTACAGATATATTGTTGGTATACATTGAATTAAATCTGTAGATACCGTGACAATACGTCACGTTTTTGTATTGAATATTAATTTCATGTGTAGTAATCTTAGGTATCGAAATAATGTCACTACAGATGTGAGGAAGCAGTTTCCTCGGCATCTTTAATTTAAATATATTCTATTATATACCAAGAAATATTGTTATATACCAAGAAAAAAACAATTAGTACTTTAAAAAACAACATAGATTGCGCTTTCGTTTGCTGTATCTGATTTATGAAATAAGTTGATAAAACAAAAGCAATTCAAACTATTCTAGATAAAATGTCTCGATCATGTATAAAACTGATATCAGACCTTAAAATACTGAACTCATGATGAGTTACATATAAGCAGTCGAACAAATCTACTTTTATATTATTAACAAACGAACGAGTATGCAGTCGATGTAATAGCAAGTGTCCCCATGGACACCTGTAATCAAGCACAGATAAAAACTGACCTCAGGTTAGCCACAGACACTATGTCAGGAGGTGTCTGGAGGACTAAGTTGAAAAGCCATGGGTAAGATATTTTCTTAACTACACATTCTTCAAAGCAGACACAGAACCATACTTTTTCTGGCATGAGTTAGAACTAGTAACATTTTTATAAATACTAAAACCAAAAACCCGACTGCTTAAAACGATTTTTTGTAAAATGTATCATAATGATACATTTAATTTAACGCTTAATAGGAGTTTTCGTCAAAATAGTCCCGTAAAAGGCCATTCTAAAAATATATATATATTTTTAGAATGGCCTATTTACTAGTTTTCATTTGATACCCATATTGTCGTGATAATAAAAAAAAGTTGTCACTCCCCTTTCTCCCGATTTGCAGGCGCCATTTTTAAAAATTATAGCCTATGTCACTTTTCTAAGTAAGACGATTATAATGATATATCATACGTTGCAATCCGCCAAGCCGTTTGGACTGTAGCGCCAAAGAAATGGACACAGATACAAACAAACAAACATACATATATACATACATACGCTCAAAAAACATTACCCTCCTTCTGACGCATTCGGGTAAAAAGAAATCATGTATCTTCATCATCTAATGTTTTATTTCACGCTGCTCCGCCCACTTCGGCCACGTTTACCACGTACAATGAGTATCCTATGTATTAATCTAGGTCATAAACTATTTGTGTCCCAAATTTCAGCGAAATCCGACAAGAAGTTTTGCCTGAAAGAGTAACAACAAACACACATACATTCTACCAAACTTTCGCATTTATATTAGTAAGATTTTCCTACAGGTCGATCAGTCAGTGACATTTATTGCTCTAATTGCCTCATATCTTGTCGTCCATCAACCTCGTTTCTTAAAGTTAAACCTTAAATTGTATCGCATGAACATGAAGACATCAATTTTGAAGCTGAAATTTTATGTTCAACAAGCTACTACAAGGCTTACAAGGGTTGCGTGCGGGGCCCAATCAATTAGCAAGCCTCCTACCACCGCTTCCGTTTCCGAGCGTTTAGGGACTTCCGGCGGGGTTCCGCCTAATCACAACGGTGTGAAACACGTCACCAGGACCGCGTTTTATTGTCACGACAATCGCTCGAATGTGAGTTATTGTCACTGCGTTTAATAATACGAATTGTAATAAGAATTCGAGGAAAGCGACATAGGGAAGTTACAACAAATGGTCGAGTAAGATATTGTAGCTAAATAATGCAATAACAGAGAGAACATTATTGTCGCAGGTTTTAATAACACGATGACAATAACAATGCAAAAATGTTTTCTTCAATAATTACAATAACGCTCAAATGTGAGTTATTGTAGCTGTTTTTAATACAATACAATTAATGAGATTGCGAAAAACTGACGTGAAGTTATGACAAACGTTTGTTTGAAACAATTTGCATGTGATAACGTCGCGCTCTTTAATAACACGGTAATAAGACTGCGATGAATGCGGAGCCGTGAAGTTACGATCAACGCTTAAATAAAGGTTACTAGCAGTACCGGCGACTTCGTTCGCGCATACTATAATATAATATATCCATCCATTAGACTTTAATATCCACTTCTGGACCCATGTCCAGCAGTTGATATTAAAAGCCTAAGTCTGGAGGTCTATACCTCCCCTAATGTAGGTTTGCTAACGGTCCTGGTGACTCTTGGCATGCCACATGTTATTTTACATCCACGGTCCTGAAATTTCCAAAAAAATCCCTGACTAAAAGCCTAAATCTAAAATTTTATGCTCCTTACTTTATACAAAATTTCAATTTTTTTTATACAAAATTTCAACCCCCTTTATTGTGAAGATATCCGTCATGGATACCCTTTTATTACAGGGGTGACAGAAGATATCCCTCTGTAAACCCCGTTACACTACTCATGTCTTTCTTTGTATGCTAAGTAGCGAGGCCACGGAAACGCTATTGCTTCCTATCGTGACCTGGCTGGCATTGGACTTCTTATGAGATTATCTCCTCTGACTTGAAGCTGGAGTCCTTTTATAATTTGTTTTTGATGAGAGAGATTACTTGTTATCTCTTTCTTCGGCTCCTTGAATTTAGAACCTTAAAACTCCGATGGACAGAATTTCAACCCTCATTTAAACCCGTTCAGGGTGAAGTTTCCAGAAAATCCTTTGTAAGACCTATTGTAGACATCGCCTATAAAATTACTTCTATCAATTCCAAACAAACTTTCAATCCCTCTTCCTTACCTTTTTTAACACGACTGTTACCCACTAAAATCCCCCGATGGCCGTCTTCGGCGCTGCGAAGAGAACTCTGGGATCTCCAAAGTCGAACCGGAGTCCTCTGAGCGCATACACCCGATGGGCTCCGCCCAGGTGGTGTTTGCGGCGGTATACGATCACGCATTCACGGGGTCGGTGACCAAGTTCCAGTTCCCGCTCTTTCCGCCCGCATCCACAGAAGCCCTCTTCTAGTCGCCTCTTATGACAGGCATCTCGGTGTCTCCTGTATACCGTAGCTCTATTCTATCCCGGAAATACAGGGACAACCCTGATTTCTCACCTAAGGGATAGACTTTTTAAAAACGTTTAGGTGTTGCGTTATTTATAATTGATGAGATTTCTTTAAGATGAGTGGACTTTGTAACAAACTTTAAACCCCAATTTTTACTGGTAACTGGTACCGGTGGAGTTGATTTTCAAAAAACCAATCCTCCAATTATACCAATTCACGAAGCCAAATACTAAGTTTCATACTGCTTGCATCAAAATGGACTTTCAAACTTTCAACTCCCGTAACATTCTCTTCGTAATTCATTTGCCTAAAACGATGAAATGAGAACCAAGTAACCTGCCTAAAATATGATTATATGTATACATTTTAGAATCCCATAAGACCATTTAGATCTTTTAAGTTTCATTTAACACACGGTATTGATTTCTGACTACATTTGTCTATATCAGTCTCCACTATCTATGAGTTGCACTAACTTTAGAACATAACGCAGAAACGCAATGCTTTGTGTCAGAAATAGGTATGCTAAATACGTCTGCTCTAATATTCATTGCCTTGAAAGCCCTGCCATGTATGATTTCGAACAAAAATTTGTTAATGGATTTTCATGGCAGTTATATTACTCGTTTCTTCAACCGTTTTGTGAATTGTTTCGTGAGGGCATTATTGTATCATAGTCTTTGGCTTGTAAATTTATGTTGATCTGATTGGTTCTATGCAGCTATGAATTCAAAAAATTCAACGGTTGCTTTTTTTGCTGTATCTTTTAGTCCATCATTATAAGTGGAGTCCCTTAAAGTGGGTCTTTAGTACGGCTTATTTCCCATCAATTGTGACTACTGCGGAGCAATAGCCCTGCTAATATCTAACGCCTTGTCATTAACTCAACTTCAAAGTTGAATATATTCGTACATGAAGCTCCATTTACACAAAATAAACAAGTTTATCAGTTAACGACGATCTTGTATTACACATTAAATGTAATGTGGGAAGGAAAGTGGAATGAGGCTTCGTAAATGTGATACGACTGAAGATAATAAACGTGTTCGGCGTTGCACTTACATGCACGGAAAATTTTAAATGTTAGTCGTCAACATCACTGTACCATCACTACGATCGGGTCTCCTCAAAGAGCAAGAGGGGTTTAGAAGAGAGCCCACCACGCTAGCCAAGGACGAATTGGTAAATTCGACACACCTTAGAGATTTTTTTAAGCTTAGTTTAGGGACTTGAGTAGGTTTTCTCATGAATTTTTCCTTCGTCGAGGTTAATTAATTTCTAATACGCACGAAACTTAAAAAAATCCGATACGGTCATGACAAATTTAATTTTAAGTTACAAGCTATCACTGCCTCAAAAATGTATAATTTATTTCAATGTTCTTCAAAGTGTTAAAAGTGGAGGTCGCTACAACGTAGGGGGTTTCGAGGCCTTCATATCTTGGGGCGTCGGTCTTTGTAAAAAGATCCTAATATATATATATTTAAACTACACTCATAGCCCCACAGTAATTTTCTCCTGTGTCGTGGGTGCCACGGACACACAAAGACGAATACACAAACACCCATACCCAGAACAGAAATCTAAACTCATCATTCAGATGTCTGTCTGGCCGGGGATCGAACCCGGGACCTACTGCGTGTCAGACCGGTACATGACCGCTCCGCCACGCGAGTCGTCAAATTCAATTCAATAAATGATTTATAGTTATACCTAATTATGTATTAAATTGGCATATTACCAATTTCTATGGGTTACATATAGGTAATACAATATAGTACAAGTTAAAAACAGGGGTGAATGGGGAGGGGGTAGGAAAATTTTCACATCCTAAGGGGGTGATATAAAGTTTGATAAACACTGATGTAAAGTAATGTAAAATGTTAGTGCGCCTTTGTAAAATTGTTAGTGATATTTCCTTTGAAACAATCCGTTTGAGTTTTACTGTTATTGCCTTGTTGTTTCAGCATTAACAAAGAAAGACAGGCGCCAAGGAATTTATTTGCGAACGATTTGCAAAATCATTATGGATCAAAGACGCTCAAGTAAATTAAAATAATCAAGTGTAAAGCGATAATTGCTCGAAATATTTGCATACCTACGGTATCTACATAATAAAATTGTCTGAAACTACTACTAGCTATGTAGTTGCGGGCAATTACTACATTGAATATGTATAATAAGTAGTTTGCTTCACCAGGTACCTACTTTTTTGTGCGCGGTCTGTCGCTATAGGCTATACAAGCATAAAATCTAATTTAACCAGCCTCAATGTGACGATTACCTCGATTTAACATACTCCTAATTTTGAAATCCCCTGGAGCTGCCCTGAGTTAATACAAAACATACTTTAAATATTACTTTACAAATAAATCTAGAAGGTGGTAGAACTCTTTGTGGTTCGACTCCGGAAGCACCACCGCCACACCTATTTCTGCCTAATAACAGCAGTATTAAGCGCTGTTGTGTTCTGGTCTGAAGGGTGTGGTAAGGGAGACATACTTTTCCGAGGCATTCCATCTTAGTCCTCAGAGGTAGCAACGCATTAGTGGCTAACCTTAGTAGAGACTTTGATCTTACCTAGGGTTGATTACAGATGTCCATGGGCGGCAGTAGCCACTTACCATCAGGTGGGCTGCATGCTCGTTTGCTACATCCCTACTATAAAAAAAAAAAAAATGTCAAAAACCCCTTTTATAGATCGTCTATTTGCTATCATTGCAAATTATAAATAGAAAGTATAATTTACCTTCATTAAATAAATTTTGTTTACTTATAACTTTTCCATAACATATTCTACCAATCAATCAATCATACACAATTTCACTAACAAAAACTAGATCAATTTTCATAATTTTCAGACACTTTCATTATTCGTAAGACAATAATTCTTGTTTCGAAGTTACAAAGTAACACCACCACTGCAATGATGTGCTGCTTATATATATCTGACTAGCACAGACAGCCACAGAGCGGACTAAGGGCCTTCCAACGTTGCGTTCAATAAAATTCGTTTCAACATTACACATAAGTCTGTGTTTTGGAAAATTCAATGCTTTTGGTAGCGAAAGAAATGAAGTGGGATCGGAAAATGTTTTCATTTTCAGATGAAAACTGAGATGAGAAATGTACCTCTCAATTGTTACCTTCATTAATTTTGTCTGTTGCATGTAACGTGACATACATAAACAATATGCATGCAGCGGAAGCTCTCATTAGAAAAAAAAAAACCCGATTTTGAAACATTCTTCATTGCTGCTCCGCTCCTGTTAGTCTTAGCGTGATGATATATAGCCTATAGCCTTCCTCGATAAATGGGCTATCTAAGACCGAAAGAAATTTTCAAATCGGACCAGTAGTTCCTGAGATTAGCGCGTTCAAACAAACAAACTCTTCAGCTTTATAATATTAGTATAGATAAGTAATTTTTATTTTTCTAGACAAGAGTCCAACCGCCAAAAGGAAATCATGACCTTGCCTCTAACGCTCTCTCACATAAATAAAATAATTATTACACTTTAACAAATAAAAAGATCTATTTATCGGTGATAGTAATAAATTATCATTGCATCGGCACGGAATACCACTTACCGGTGAGTTACGCACTCAATAGATAACCGTGAAATAAAACTTTATCGTGCGATAATAACTGTATATTGGTATCGTGATAACCAATCCATCGCCACCTATAACCTACTTTATCTTTAATTAAATTCGTATTTTGATAACATAGGTGATTAAAAATCTTCGCTTGATTTATTTCTTGGACATAAAATTTTCCGAGCTTTGTAACAACTAACAATTGAATGTAAGAAATGATGAGTTCGTTCGTATTAAAATAGATTTCGCAGAGTTCCTCAAAGTGGAGTAATCGTACCCCTTGAGGTACGCTAGTAAGTCTCATGGAATACAGGACAAAGCTTAATTTTCATAAACTAAAATTAAGCTGCCGCCATTTCGGTGATTACATATTATAGAAAAAACAAACGACCATGCCGTCCATCTGATAGTAAGTGGCAAGTGCCGAGCTACTTCGTAGGACCAAATCGCAACGACTTGTCGAAGTCGTTCTATAGAAAGACATTTTTAAGAGTAAGGAAAAGATATTCACGGTTATTTAAGAGAGGTTTGAGAAACGTATGGTGTTTACAGCATTAAACGTTAAATAAAATTTAATAGCATTAAATAGCAGTTGGCACTAATGGATATTTCACAATAATATTCTGGTTACATACGTATATTGATTACAATAGCCTTGCCTTCCAATGCAAATAAAATTACTGAAAACAATGCTTGATACAGTTAATTAAATCAACAGGTTGAGCAAGTATACTGATTTAATGGTAATGATTTTTTCATAAAATTGAAACAAAATTTAAATAAAGTTAATAGATTTAATTCTATATAAAGTTATGTAAACAATTTTACATAAACTTTAAGTTCTGTGGTTCAACTGCGGCAACTCTTCCTCACATTTAAGCTATGGAAGCTATTTTGTAACGATGATCAAAAGATGAATTTCATAAATTCTAATTTTTTTTTGAAATATTATAAAATTCTATAATAGCAAAAGACAACCATACAGTTAAAAACATCCAACGATGCCTTCAAATGCATATAAATTAAAAGCACATTAAAAGTTTTAAAAATACTATGTACTTAATTGAAAAAAATCGCCCCAAAAATCCAAACTACGCAACAATATTCAATAATAATCAAAACAATTAAAAAATGCCTAACTGATAATAATCACCCAAAATATCTACGCTCCAATATTCGACAAAACTTAAATATTACGCAGCAGTGCAACGAGCATCTCACAGATGCAAGGTATGAGCAAAATATTGATCGTGTAATCCTAATCCCTCGTAAGTTCCCCGCGTTGTACGCTCCGAGGGATTTCTGCTATACTGACCCCCACAGAGCGGGTATTGTGTCACACGCGACGATCATACATTTTTTGTGCCACTGTCGAGATAGAACGGTTGACAAAAAAGTTTCGAACTCAAGAAAAAAACGCTCACAGCTGATAAGCAACGGTCCCAGATCTGAGAATCAGTTACCCTTACAGAACAAACATAATGATCTTGTTACGTAATCTCATGCCTAAGAATGGGTCGCCGTATGTTTACCTCGAGTTTCTTACAAAAAGTTTTATCAACATGGAATGTAATCCACATGGGTTTATCCTGGAATATCGTTTCTTTACGATTATTTTATCGGCACTAACTCGTACGTTCTCATTGCATTTGTATTTTCTTTCTATTGTTACAAAAATAAAAACTTGACTAATTCACCTGATGTTTCGTAGCCAATGCAGCCCATATAAATACATAAAAAAATATTATTAAAACAAGATCCTAAGTGATCCTACCTGAAGTCAGTCACAGAATTTGCGTCAAACATTTGAGGACTACAAAAGAATTTTATACATTGAATTATAAACGAGTCCGTCTTACACTCTGCAAGTAAAATTCCGAACAGCAACCTCCCCATTCCATACTTTAATTTTAGTTTGTTTATTTTAATTGTATTCAAATTATTTGTTATAATTATTATTTGTAGAAAGCAGCGAAAATATTGTAAGTGCTCTAAAATTTGTGATTTTTATGGTATTCAACGACCTTTGATAATTGACTACATTATGCGTGTGTAGTCTAGGTTCACGTGATTTGACGTGAGGGCCGGATTGAGAATCAATTTTGTAATCCGAACCTTTTGTGTTGTCAAGAAGAAAGATTCCAATATATTGGCAATCTTGTGAAGAGCTTCATGCTTCCGAAAAGGGGTAATAAACTGTTCTTATTGTAAGTTTATAACATGTTCAATCAGAGGTCTTAAGGTGGTAATATATCCGACACTCTTGTTGGTGGTCATAACTTCATCAATCGACACTAGTGCATTATGGTGAAACATGCTACTGTCATGGTCTCATTCGGCAGTGGAATATTATTCTCATTGAGTTCTTACAAAATACATTTCTTTTATACTGTTTTAATCTAAGTTCAGCAACAAATTAATTGATTTGATTTATACAAAAATATTTACCTGGCGCTAGGTTCCCTCTTGGCTTGGCTCCGAGAATAGCGAGGTTCACATTAGCTTTCCTGCCGTCGATGATTGGGTTTGGATCTTTGCAAGCACGCTCCGCCGCCGCTCTATCACCCATTATTACCTGTGAACAAAATATAACAATTAGTATTTCTGTTTCATTACCTATAGCAACACAAGCTACGAAATTCCCCTTCCCAAATCCAAAGTCAGGAATCATTCTATAGATATTTAATGTCCTTTCATCGTCCTTTAAGTGAATTTTTAAACTTTTATCTTGGGTAGAAATTGATCGTCCATTTCTTTGCATTTCTTTCTATGTACTGCAACTAAACAGGTTTTAATATAAACATCAAACGCGCAGGGTTCCACCACGAATTCTTATCATGGCATGTTGTTAACAACAGGGCTGTTACTGTTCTAAGACGCAAGAAACCAATAAATTAAATACAAATTATTAATGATACGTAGCAGTGTTCTGCCCCTCTAGGTTATTCATGTGAATGCGTCATGTCTGTGCTGTGTAGCTTTCAACTCACGTGCCTAAAGCACTTTACGACAAGGGTCAGAAGCCCCAACAATGCTATTACGGATAATCTTAACTTGTATGTATCGTATTAGTTTCCGATTTCAGTTTTCCAGGTCTATGAAATATACCATCTGCTCGTATAAATTAAAATACCCTATTTAGTCTTGTGTGAAAAGCGTTTAAAACAATTATTGAAGTAAACACTACAAGTTTATTTTAATTTTATAAAAAACATTGTCCCAAAAACATCTTGTAAAATTAACATTTTTTAAATTTTCACGCGGTACGCTAGCCTCTAGTCTGTTTGATTCGTGATGTCCCTGTTTTAGTAAACATTGCAGACCATCTCAAGTAACCCTCTCCCCACCAAATCTAAAAATATGTACTTGAGCCCTTTCGTCATAGGTATGAAATAGAATGAAAAATTGTTATGGATGAAAATCAACATTTTATTTATAAAAACCAACATAAACATGTATTTTTACATGGCGCGTAATACCCTGTTATATGCTTGCAACCCTCTAGGTATATGGTGGCTCGCATAGCGACCATTACGCCAAGGGGGTCCCTAATATAAATAGGACACAAACAGTATTTTAGACTTCGTATCAGCAGACTGAAAACATTTGATAGTTACAATGTAAATTACAATTTACGAATTATACTTGTATATTGCGTTAATAAAATAGATAAAATATAAATTAGACCTTCGAAAACTCTTTATTTTTGGAAATCTTAATAATTTTCGTAAGAGCGAAAGGACGTGATAACACTATTCAATTTCAAACCTAATAATAACAAATTATACGTACAATAATAACAACAAAGTACATAATAAAATAGTCTCCAAATGACGTAAGTAGATAGTGAATACATTAATTATTTAAGAACGTCATTATTTTAGTGGATACAAGTAATAAAATATTGACTTTTGTTCAGAGTCCTTATGTAGACGCTGTTTTTCTAGGGATTCATTCCATTGTAAGCTGTAAGCCCTACAGTAAAAAATAAAGTAAACTTGAATTGTTCAGTTTCTATTGAATCAATTTTAATACAAATTTTTTTGTTACAGTGACGTGGTTCCGTCATTACTTATTGAAATGTATGCAAGAGCCGCAGGTCACCACCTCGCTCTTCGACCGATCGACCACTACTGTCTGACCTCCGAACACTGGGCCCACAAATGACAATAAATGCAAAACAGAGACCAGTATAAACTGGGTAGCATACGTGGAACATCTAGACCGAAGCCGATAGAAATAAAGTAAATGTGATGACCTCCAGATACCGAAGGTCTAATGACACTATGGTAATTTCTTTTCATTCGTCCTTAGCATATGAATTTTACAATAGTTTGGTGAAGACAAAATTTAATTTTTCATTCTTACTTTAAATGGTATCACAAAAGGGAATAAAGATTCTTATCGGTGAGAATAATATTCATGAAACACGAATTGAAGCTAAAACGTCAAAATGTCACTATAATTCTATTTTTTTTAAACACAAAAGGACTACGTACTATTAGTATATTGTGCCTATTTGGTGACTAACGTATCTTTTGTTTGTAGCATTCACTCTCAAGCTCTTTTTACAATTGGTTATATGAATATAATGTTAACGTTAATGATTATAATGGTGAAATATTTTGGGACATTAACATAATACTATGTATGGGAAAGTGGGAATTGTTTTAACAAAATGATACGAATATCCGTTTCACCTGTGCCTTTACAGAGTAGTTTATTACATTTCCCCAAAACGATAATTGTTTACCTTTTCGTCCATTATTGCGAAGTATATTGAAAACGAAAATGTAATTTAAACAATAATTGTATTGAGAAAACGTAATAAGCTCATACGTCTTCATCATACTAAATACTGATAAGTTGCCACTGCCGCCCTGAGCTCAACACAGCTCAACCTAAGCTCAACACAGGACTAAGTTAGAATGCTTCGTGGAAGGGTTCTCGAGTAAAGTCCTTTGACGACCCTATGGCGGAGCGGTCTTCATACCGGTCTGTCACGCAGTGGGTCCCGGGTTCGATCCCTTGCCAGACAGACATCTGAATGATGAGTTTGGATTTCTGTTCTGGGCCTGGGTGTTTGTGTATTCGTCTTTGGGTCATGGCACCCACGACTCATGAGAAAATCCCAGTGTGTGGGGCTATGAGAGTAGAAAGCGTTTATGTTGTGTTAAAGAATATATTCGTCAATGACGATCAACGTCCGTATTATTATCAAATAAATGAATAATAGGTTGATTAAAAATATGTCCGGAGCCCACCGAATAGCAAATAAAGGCCCCACACAATTGTAATCAGTAAAGTTTAATCAAGGAGCGTATTGCTAAGCGAAACGCATACGGTAAAACCAAGTTAGGCACGGCTGTGATAAACTTATCAGGGTCTAACTAACTGTGTATGTTTTAATACTACTGTACAGTCTTATTCCTATAATTCGATTATATGTCAATGGTGATATTTTGTTACAGGGCGTTAATACATAATATAGGTAGCAGTGCTATCTGTTGGCGAATGAATATTAGAAGTTAATTATTTAAAATGTTTTAACGATTTTGGCTTTAGCGCCTTTAAACCTAACTTTATTAATTCGCGGCCATCTTTTTGCTCAAAAATGACAACTATCAATATTAGAAGTAGGAAAACCATAGATAAAAAATGTACAGAGCACTCGTTGTCTTATGTCTAGTAGTTTTAAACACTGGTGCTTATTTTTAATGAAATTTAACTGTTTATTTTAATTTAAATTGGTTTAAAACAATATAATTTAGCACTTTTAATATATTTCTTTGTGAATCGGTTAGACAAAAAATGGGTTCCAATTCACCTTCACTAATACCTATTAGTTAAAAAATACTGCTATAAAATACTATTAGTAATAAATATTTTACTGTTTGTATTGGTACTCAATAAAATTCGGATATCGTGACATAGTGAGAATTAAATTAAGTTTTATTAGTTGCATGTTCTAGAACACGAAAAGATTTGGTTTCAATTATATGTATGCAAATCGAACGTCGAGTACTTAATAGTATTTTTAACATACATATTAATATATTTGCTTGAAAAATCATTTGACTACCTTACCTATGACTTCAGAAATATATTCGTATTAACATATATAGGACAGACGAACAACTGGTTAATAAAACAATTACAAAAGAAACGAAATGACAACCCGCGTGGCGGAGCGGTCACCATACCGGTCTGACGCGCAGTGGGTCCCGGGTTCGATCTCCGGCCAGACAGACATCTGAATGATGAGTTTAGATTTCTGTTCTGGGTATGGGTGTATTCGTCTTTGTGTGTCCATGGCACCCACGGCACAGGAGGAAATCCTAGTGTGGGGCTATGAGTGTAGAAAGCGTTTAAAATCGTTTAATGAAACACAAACTACATAGGATCACTAAAATCATTTCTGCTTAACAACAACAGTATTAAACGCTGTTGTATTTTGATCTGAAAAATCTGGTAAAAAAGACATACTCCGAGACGTCCCAACTTAGTTTTCAGGAGTAGCAAAGTATCGGTGGCCAACCTCAAGTAAGACTCTGATCTTATCTGGTGTTAATTACAGATGTCTATGGGCGGCAGAAGCCACTCAACATCAGGTGGGCTGCATGCTCATGCTCAACAGGTAGTATAGTTCTACCGGCGAGGTCCCACCGCCACGCCTATTTCTAGTGGGAAGCAGTTCTTGCGTTTCAGTGGAAGGGTGCATTTGCCGGTTAACTTTCATATGAAGCGACCATCTTAGTCGGAAGTAGCAACGTATCTGTGATCGATATGAAGAAATTATATGAAGTTGCTTACACATATCAATGGGTGGTAGTGACCACATACCATCTAGTGGACTGCATGCTCGTTTGCTACTTGAATCTGATAAAAAAATCTCGTTAGGTACTTCCATATTATGTGAACACGGACGTCGTATGATCGTTGCTTTATTGTCTTGCACTTCTGTGCGATCGATTTTATTATTGCTTGTGACATTACGTTGATTAAAATGGCTTTACGTTAATTTACGGTACGGCAACTACAGTAATTTGTTTAAGTTTAAAATATGCGTTTATAAACTTCAATTTTATGGTCGGAAAATTAAATAAATAAAGTTGAAATCATTATTTTTGCATAAATATTTTTGTTACATTATTTTATTATTAGGTATTAGGGAATTTCTTAAAACATATTTTGAATGAATCATAGTTTTAAATTTTATAAAACCGAAAAATGCCTTAAAAATCTTTTGAAATGTATCATTTTATTTACGACATTGTAATAAATTTAAATATTTCCTCTCCATTTTACAAATTCTATCATAAAATGTTCTTTTAAAGAGTTTCTAACATGGTGCGTAATCCCCTATTCTTGTGAACTCACTTGTGAAATCAATCAAAATCAAATCACATC
>MOOZ01000198.1:701767-712062 GCA_002930495.1 Cecropterus lyciades | reverse complement strand
ATTAAGTGCTTGATTGAAAATACAGGTGGTGAAACAAAAGATGACTGAAGTGACTTTGTTACTGAACAGTTGGCAGCGACATACGCTTTGTACTTGTATAAACATTTGTGCATAGATATGCATGTACATATAGACCCTTATGACGTAGGTACACGTTGTACATTAGCGTAGCCACCGAATGGTGCTGTGCAGTGCTCCGGGGCCCCCAAGCTCAGAGGACTCCTGGATAGGGAGTACGACGAATCTGGATTACGACAAATCTGTAGTACACGGAATTCGGAACACGACAAATATGAAACAAACGATTTTAAATAGTTTAGTTGGGCCCCTAGTTCAATTTTTGCCTCCAGAACCAAAGGCTGGTTACCGAGCTACGCCACTGACATCATATGATCATTGTATTCAAAGTATGGAAATAAAAGGGTATATTTTGGATCAGACAAAGCATAACCTTGTATGAACTAAAACAGAAATACAAGTTCTGGTCTGTTTTCCATATAGACATCAGTTGAAGTAGGAAATTGACAAAGTAAATATAAATAGAATTCGATTTTTTAACAATAAATGCCTTAGTTAAATCTCAATTCAATCCTAAACCTAAAAACCTCAAAGCAATTGCTCTTTATAACTAACGGCGCAAAGAAAGAAATAAAGCTTATCAGTAAAAAAAAACAAACAGTAGAAAGTGTAAGTCGTTAAACGGCTATTAACACACTAAACTCCTTTAGTTCCTGCCTTCCTGACCAACAAACATTTGCATAATTCCGAGGAATAATACGTGGCATTTGCTAGTTTCACCGTGATTTCGGCCGCATACTACCAGCGAATATTTTGACTTTATGCAAGCATCCTAGATGATTTTTAAGTTAAAGTACTTCAAGAGCTCAATTCTTGAAGTATTTTTATAAAGAAGCTCCGTCCAAAACCATACATGCAATAAAAATAAAAATTCGGCGTATCGGTTCATCGCATATATTCACAATATATAGATACTATTAACGTGGCAGAACTGAGAATTAGGTGTAATAGTTATTTTTATTTTCTATAAAGTTTTTGTCTGTCTGTGTGTGTGTGTGTGTGTGTGTGTGTTTGAAATCGCAGAAAACCAAAACTACTGAATTTAATTAATGTATTGACATTAGAATAATTAACTTAATTATTTATGGCCATGAGCGTAAAAAACTCACAGATATCTTAGACAGACTATATTATTATTATTTAAATTACTCACTATTGGTGCTTTCGATTTTGAATGAATTTAATTTAAAACAATGACTCAATTCACGGAGGCCTCCTAATGAGGGTTGTAGAAAGTGTCACCGCACCTATATAATCACCCCGGAATCCACGGTAAGGAAAGGATTGATGCGATACAAAACTGACACTACACAGTAAAATAATGATTGCTCGATACAAAAACGTTTTAAACGTAAATCGCAACTGTACTTGAATTTCATGGACATCTGACGTAGCCTACCAACAATACTTCAGTTTACCGGAAATAATTAATTTACAAACTACACATTTATCTACGATAGCAATCAATGTCTGACTGTATTGTATGAACAGAAACATTTAAACGACTCATTTATAGAAGTTCTATCATGCAGTCGTTTTCTTACAATGTTTGTACTTAATGTAGATACGTATGTGTATATATACATATATTATACATACATACTTATATATATATATATATATATTTACACCTATACAGATACAAGCAGCTAGTTTAGCTTTAGATTTGTAACCTTAAAAGTGA
Organism: Cecropterus lyciades; assembly: GCA_002930495.1. Lineage (NCBI taxonomy): Eukaryota > Metazoa > Arthropoda > Insecta > Lepidoptera > Hesperiidae > Cecropterus > Cecropterus lyciades. Next base: position 710,300 of record MOOZ01000198.1, on the reverse strand, counting down.
TATGATATTTTAAAATTATAAGGTCAAGGATCATAGTGGGTCATAGTGCCAATAAGTAAAAAAATGTATTTCTTGAATTCGAACTCAAACCTTCCAAGGGTAATGCTTTCAGTGACGCTACTATATTCATAGTCAGTACATTTAGGTCGTGTATCATATATACAATCAGAACCGAACAAACAAACGCTCAGACCCAGAAGAGATCACAATAAACATTGTTTGCCAGACAATGCCTAGTCGGGAATCGAACCCGGAATTCATCAGACTTATATGGTGACCTACCTGGTAGTCGAAGTATTGGTCAAAAATCATACCAATAACGTACAGTGTGGTCACGAACGGTCTCTCACAGATAAGCCCAAAGAACATGTCCATGCCTACGACGTAGTCTCGTAGCGAGAGGCGGGCCGATCGCCGCCCAATTGTTCCACATCTCGCCACGCCTCGCTGAATTCTACGATTCCACTTATTCAAGTTTTTCGACAAACGGAAATAGATAACCGATTTGGTTGGCGTCGTTGGTTACACGCTTAACTATTGTAGGTACATTGTAAACGTTATACACTAGGGATGCTACTGAAATTAAATTTCGGATTTAGATACAGAAGAACTAACTTTTTCCCGCGCAGACCATAATACAAAAATTTTACCCCTATTCACCCGTCAGGAGATATCAAGAAATCCTTACTTTTAATGGTACATTACATAATTAAATAAATTACTGTCAAAAATTCATGGTTCGAGCTTCACTAGTTTAGAATCTGCGGTGATTAGTCAAAAGTGAGCCTAGTGAGTTATACCGGTTTCAGATACGGTTACGGATATAAAATTATTACCCGATAGTTATGCATATTACATCTTTAGCGGATTTTTAGTCCAATCTATAAGAAAATCTAAGTAAGCAGTGATTTGACTTAATTTGGAAAGGCGGCGGGCGTTTCATTAAGCCTTATTCAATTTTTTTTCTTATCCAAGTTCAATCCAAAATCAAATTTATTTGGAACTTTTATTTTAAATAATTGTAGATCCGATATAAAATTAATTTTTACATCGGATCCGATAGTTTTGTTTTGCGGTTACGGATCTCCATAACATTCCTATTGTATATTGATATTGCCTGACGTGACAATTAAACTTATCGTTGCAAATTAGCCAGTTTGGTTCGTACCATGTTGAGTTTATAAAAAATGTGCTGTGTTGAGTAGTAAGCAAATAGTAAGTAGACAAGATTTTTTTTATTTATGCAGCGTAAATCGGCGTTTATCGAGTGCCAAGGCATCCCACTTGGATGTCAACCCACTCCTGAATTACCCAATAGAATGCGGAATTAGTTTTACAAATCACCCTCTTTATAGGGGATTTTATATAGCTAATGTAGAACGCATGCTTAACGTCCAACTCATGGTTAGTCATTTTGTGCATTTGTTAACAAATCCAAACAAATGAAAGTTAGAACCTGAACGCTACACCTGTTGTTGCTATTCCTGAGGATTGTCGGTAGGATGCCTTTCCACCAGAGATAAATAGAGGGACCGACTGTGTGTGAAGTACACCAACAGGAATGTCTGATTTTTCATAGTTTGGGTCAGTTGAGCTCTGGTGATGATGGAAGCTAAGATTTGTTAGAACAACTGAAATACTAAGTCCTATAATTTATCAGTGTGTCCACTCTAATCGCACTAAATGACCCTCAGAGTGATAGAAATTATATTTATAGAGACCTTTTTTATCAGATTGAAGTAGCAAACGAGCATGCAGTCCAGATGGTAAGTGGTTACATGAACGCCCGTGGACATCAGTAAGCAACTACATATCAAATAAGAATTTTACCCAAAGTCAATCAACAGATGCGTTGCTACTCCCGACGACTAAGATGGTCGCCTCGCATATAAGTGATCTAATAACCACATCCTTCCACTGGAATGCAAGAACTACTTCACGCTAGTAATAGGTGTGTCAGTAGCACCTTCCCGGTCAAACTACACTGATTTTACCACCTGGTAACTAAGTAGTAAGACCCTTTGATATGCTTGAAAAAGCAACCTTTGCATGAAAGAAATGGACATTAGTACAAAAGGATGTTGAGAATGTGACGCCATTATAAAACTATTCCCTTATTATCCCCGATAAGAACATTAACAGGTAATTGTTCAAACAAGCACGCAAGGTAATCATGTAGATAATTATTTCTAATTTGACCTATTTAGGTACACATACCTAATATTGTATTTTCTTTGTTTTAACAACAACGCTCATCAATCATAGCTTTTTGTCAACATTATCGAAGTATTATCGATGATTGGTATCTACTTAAATGGAGCAAATGTTGTTAAATTTTCATAGAAAATATCATTATTTGATGGGCATAATTGGTACATTTTTATAGATTAACTAGTTAGTAAACAATTCGATCCAAATATTGTCACTCGACTTCACAAATAGTCTTATCACCAACAAACATTAATATATTAGAAGCCCTATTAACGAAAATATTGATACAAAACAAAAAATTGATGAAAAAAAAAACAGTCTGAAATGTTTTCCAACACGTGTTATTTTCCAGTTTTTACATTCTCACAGGTGAATGTATGAACAGTGTAAAAAAAACAGGTAAATCTGTGTTTTTAATCGTTGTTCTTCTGTTCATAGAGGTTGGACAAAAAAATTGCTAAAGTAATTATTATTTTAAACAAACATAGTAGAGTTTAGAGGGAGTAGCAATAGTAAGTTACTACTACTACTCGTAAGTCCAACATCTTACATCTAGAATAAAATGAGACCACATAAGACAGTTCAACAGTTAAATTATATCACCGGATGACCCGCATATATGTTCATAAGAAGAGTAAACTATTATTTAATCTGTTCGTGAGACAGTTACTTTCTTGCAAAACCCCATAAACAAATAAAAAGACTGAATAGTGAAGACAATAAAAGTTAATCAACTAAAAATTGAGAAGTCCATTACTAAAACACGAAAAATAATTCATAAAATGAAAACTAAAATATTCATAAAATTATCGACAAATATTAGACTTCCACAACTAATCTAAAATATGGAACGTGAAAAGTTTATTATCAAGAAACATCGATGTTTTCAAACTACCAATATGACATTTAACTACGAATTTGTATTAAATGTCGCGTAATTAAGTTCTCATCACTGCATTAAACTTCAAGCTGGCTTTTTGCTATGTTGTCAATTACTTAATAGCGCATATTTTGTTATGACTTTTTGTTTATTTGTGTATAAAAATATTGATAAAAATTTTATATGAATACCGAAATATGACTTTTTACAAGGCACGAATTTTATGTATATGTATTTTTGTGTGTGTGTATATAATATCTATTGTATAATTGTTGTCAATAAATCGATGCAGCACAAAACAAACTTTGTTAAGAATTTTTTATCGATGCATTTTTTCTACATATCGATGCGACACAAAATATACTTAGTAAGGTCTATTTTATAACTATGCATATCTTCAATACATACGACACAGAATAAAATCAATAAAGTGATTTTTTTATTAATGCAGTTTTTCTATAAATCAATACAGATAAAAATAAGCCAAGTATGTATTTTTATCGATGCATTTTTCGATTAATCGATGCTGCACAAAATGAACGTAGTAAAGTGAATTTATTGCCGATGTTTTTTTTTCTAAAAATCGATGTACCACAAAATAAACTTAGTAAGGTGTATTTTTTAAGTTTTATTCGATGCACGTACACTCGTTTCACCCGCACACTATCAGGTTACGGTCTTTTGTCTTCAAAATGTACTTCAACACGTCTCGATGTACCCTGTTTCTGCCCACCGAGCAACTAGCACAATCGCCTTCAGTACAAACGGATAATTTTACCCGTATGTTAATTTACATAAAGTTCAGAATGTAAAGAAAATTTAAAGCCAGCTCAGCATGTTTCATAATATTTTTTTAAAATGTCTCCTATAAATGGAAAATATCATAGAAAGTTGTTGTCGATATACAAATAATCAATACAGAGTATTCTTCGGTGGTCGTCTATGAGCCCCATTACTAACATATTCGGAATTGACGCAAAAAAAACTGGTATTAGATTTAAATACTTACAGAACCTATAGTATATAAATACTTTTAAATAATAAAAAAGTCAATTAAACCTTCATAAAGCTACAATGACAAGCAAAATACGGCGTACAATAAGGTTTTAATAGGTGACGTTTTATAAAAACATACATATTAATGTAAATAATTAAATACAGAAATCGATCGCAAATTTCGGCGTAACCCTAGAAATGTCGCAAATAGTGCATTGCGATTATTACAGCTATTTGGGTGTCACGGCGAGGGTGCAATGGGACAAGCTTCCCTCCCTCAGGGTAGCCCTACCCTTCAGAATTGAAAATGGGGTTGTGATTCATTTCCCACGAGTCCCGCTCACGCTGCACAAAAGCCTCAAACTTTATTACGTTCAAAGAGATTTACTGGAATGAAATTGGTTAAAAACTTCTCAATAAGATGCATCTGTTCATTGTAGCCTACGTATTACGTATATCTAAGTAATAAACATAAAATTTTCAGTCGTGAAATTGCAGTTATTAGGAAAGGCAATAGCTACACGACCATACAATTAAACTTGCCCTATTGTTATCGTTACACGTTAGCTACCGAATAGGAATGTTTGTCGGTAGGTAGATTATATCGGTGAATAAATAAAACTTAATTATTCGACTCATGTCGAAGCTATTTTTACTTAATTTTCATTATATCTTTTATCTCGTTAATGCGGCAAATTGTAATTCATCTTCGGACTATATATATGATTGCGAAGGCAAATTCTCTCTCTTCTTATCCAAATAGCATACATATTTCTGTTATTTTAATTGTAAAATCAGGTGTCATTTTAAAACCATATATACACCTGCGTGGCGCACACGACTTCCGTGTTAGATGTAATTTCGCGATACAACATGAGTATTTCCATTGGGCTGGATGTATTGTGGTAGCGGTGAGGTGCGATAACGTGGTTAAATGTGCGATATGTCGCCGTTTCAGAGCCGCCGTGAGTCGTATGCGCACACAAGTTTACGTGTCAATTCAGCTGAATAAACGCGCCCATCGGAACGTTATGAAAATCACTTGAAACTTTATAGAGTACCTATCTAGGCAAATAGATCCGATATAAGTAGCTATCATTACTGGTTAATAAAAAATGAAAAATACTTACAAAGCCATATCCCCTACTCTTGCTTGTTTGTCTGTCCGTTATGACGACGGCCTCTTCTATGTCGCCGTAGACCGCAAAGTGTTCCCTCAAGCTCTTGTCTGTCGTATGGTACGGGAGTCCTCCGACGAATAGTTTTGTCCACGTCGTATCCTTCTGGCCGGGCAGAGCGCCTAAAGCCAGCAGCCCTTCGGGCTCGGCCGGCAGAGCGCCCGCCATCAACATGCCTTGCACCGTCTCCGTCGCGCCGGCCACCGTTGCACTCTCTGAACACTGTCACCGTCCGCTGCGGCGGATCAGAACGCACGAGCGTATGTTACGGTGTAAACACTGAGGTTGAAGGGTACGAGCGTTCGGTGTGGTGGTTGCGCGCGGACTGATGCTCGGTCGCGGCGCACGTGGCGCTCCGTCACTAATTTTAACCCCCGCCGCGCTTCCCCCGCCGGTCACCAGATGCGTCGGCACCTCGGCACCGACCCGCCGGCGGGCCACATGCGTTGCGTGCCCTACTGCCTACCATGCTACCCTCCTTCACGTAATGATATGCCTCGTTATCAAACCTATTGGTCCTGTTATTACACGCAAATACTCTACCCCTTACACTTGATGTTAGGTTTTAATTCGTAGTCTGCCTAAAGATAAGTTTTTCATCTCTTTTTTAAGCTTCTTAAAAGCTATATAAGTTGCGCTACATTTTATCAAGATAAGATAAACTTCCGGCGTGCACGTTGGAATTCACTTTATCGGTGCACGTTGGAATTCACTTTATCGTGAGCACACTCTACCACTGATCAACACACATACGATTACTTGTTACATTAGAGTTAAAAGATAAATAGAAGAAATATTTTAATTAAAAAGCACTAGAACCAAAATATTATGTATTTACAAACCTCCTACGTTGTAGCATCAGCTTACGTAGGGTCAGCGTGACAATTTCGTTGTCATTACAAAATACATAAATACGTACTTATTTAAAGTATTATTGAATATTTTATTTAGGAAATGTTAAAAAATTCTTGCTATTTTGAATTGATTCCAGAAACAAACTTATAAAAACATGAATATAACACGTAAAGTAGTAAATAAAACTTACTTTATCACCTACGACTACCTACTGAATCTCTTTTCAGAATGAATGAGAACGTCTTCAGCATGGTTACTTGTTAAATAGGTAACATGTGGACAGATATGATTATTAGGATATTCATGATCTACGATGATGTTGCTTATAGTCTATGCTATCAGTGTCATTGTTATCATCATTATAATAAATGGAATCAAGTACTTTCCAAGCTCACTTAGTAATTCATGTACACAGACAGACATTCTTAAAATAAAAATGGTTTTATGAACAATCTGAGATGAATAAGTTTGTAGAAGTGAGGTCTACCTGTCTATATAACTGTGCACAGATAGCCTGAATGAACACATACTGTGAATATAAGTATATTAACACAATGTGCTACGAATTTAGACTTACATATAAGCTACTTACTTGTAGCTTCGAAAAAATTGGGTGTGCGAGATTGAGAAGCCAAATTTCAATTCCCCACGCTAATTAAATAACGTTAAGTCTTACTTGAATAGAAATCGTTAACTTATTTATGCGTACAAGTTTGACTCTGTATTTGTGTTATTTTGCTATCTTGACACTTGTGTACTGAAAATAAATTACACATAACACAATGTAAATTAATCTAGTAACAATATCTCTAGAATATGTATTGTAACTTAGAAGAACATACTGAATCGAACATAAGATATTAAGAGACTCATATTAAGAGAGAATTCTACTGAAAAATCATAGAGTTCCCGTCGCGTTACTCTAAGTTGCACTGAATTCTCCACAGAGAGTACAGAGAGATAACAATGTTTGCAATTCTACCTATATGTTGCAACTTCTTCGTCCTTTCTCGTCAATATTTTTTGTTTATATTAACAATTACATGATTTACTGATAATTTTAAGGTGTTAAATTTGTTTAAACATTTCGACTCTAGGTCGTTATTTTACACGTGATTTTTTTGCATCATATTTCAGTTTTTTTACAGCATAATACTTTATTATATACTCGTTCAGTTCAGTGCAATTGATAATATGATATCAAATGCTATTAATTCTGGCTAGAGTTAAGTTTTGGTTGATTAGTGTTAGTATACTTGGGTATATATAATTTTTGATTATCGCTTCATGAAGTAAGATTATGCATTTATTCGTTTATTCTTAAAAGTATGCTACCGAATAGTACCTATGTATACTTTGTTCGTGATTAAAGCCAACGTAATGTACGACGTACGAATACTACGAGTATGTCCGGTATATAGTATTCGTATATGTGTACTCGCATACTCGCTTTGGGCGGAAGAGTTTTCTCAAATAAGAAACTATACGTCAACAACGGCCAGAGGAAGTGATTGGCTCCACACACCCGCTGGAACAATGCGTTTCCCACCGACCCACGCCGATCGCGATGGCTTCCTGTTCGGTGATATTTGAGACCGATGGAAATACTTTATGGTTACTGTATTAAAACCCCCGTTTTTGTAATCATTTTATTTGTATTTAGATATGGTAACGGAGGTAGTAAGTAGTAACGCATCCGGGACCGACGTCAGGTAGGCCTCTAATCTTATCTAGGATTGATTTCAGATGTCTCAAAATGTATAAACTCCGATTTTTCCTCTGATTTTTTTTTCAAGGAAAATATCACAGGGAAACCTACATGCCTAAGTTCTTTAATACGAACCTTAAGTAATCAGTAATTTTATTGCATAAATGCAGATACATTGTGAAATGGTATAAAATATTATTGTCTCTTTTTTTTTTTTTTAATAGTATGGTAATAGCAAACGAGCATGCAGCCCACCTGATGGTAAGTGGCTACTGCCGCCCATGGACATCTGTAATTAACCCTAGGTAAAATCAAAGTTTCACCCAAGGTGAGCCACAGATGCGTTGCTACCCCTGAGGACTAAGATGGACTGCCTCGGTAAAGTATATCTCCCTTACCACACCCTTCAGAGCAGAACACAGCAGCGCATAACACTGCTGTTATTAGGCAGAAATAGGTGTGGCGGTGGTGCTTCCGGAGTCGAACCACAACGAGTTCTACCACCTTCAAAACCTATATGAAGTTGCTTATGATCATGGACGGCAGTGACCACTTTCCATCAGGTGTACTGCCTGCTCATTTGATACTATAAATTTATAAAAAACACTGCATGCCCTAAGGGCAACATCTGCATAATTTACCCAGTTTCCGGGGAGATCGGCCTTGCCCTTTGTATCTGTGGCATAACAAGTGAATCCAGGGTAT
>MOOZ01000198.1:648931-664254 GCA_002930495.1 Cecropterus lyciades | reverse complement strand
AATATGAATTGAATCCAATAAAATTAAATACAAATATAAAGCTCAGTTACGGAAATAAAATCATTCGGATTAAAATGTCAAGTAAATGTAACAGTATAAAATATGAAATTAAAAATCGATTATTACAATTAAAAAGATTAACATGCAAACTAATTAACGAATAAAACAACAATAAAACAATAAATAAAAATGAAATGTCAATAAGAAATAAAATAAAAAGAAAGAAACAATTAAATGTCAAAAAAATACAAATAGGGGTCAAATTAAAAATTAAGAATTAAGAATTAAAAATTGTTTCTATACCTATAATTGTATATATAAAGAAGACTTATAGAAGAGCTTACGGATTGCTTATAACAATAATCCATGTAAGCCTACGTATTCTTAGACGTGTATGTATGTATAACAAGATATTGATTCAATTAATATTTTTTTCAGATGCCTCCGATATTACAATCGATTATATAGCTGGTGTCGCCACAAGTACATGTAAGTAAAACCATAAACTATGTTACACTAAAGTTTTATAAAAATGTTTAGGTATTTTTGAAAAAAAAATGTAATTTATTTTAATACAAGGAATATTGTATGATTAAGTAACCTGTAAGCTTTGATAGCTTCGATAAATTGGATGATTATCATCGATCATAATTAATTTATTATTACAACTGCCAAATAGCCAATTGAAATATAATAACGATAAGTTCGTTTGCTTTTCTCATATGTAATAAATTGTACTTAGGTGGATTAGACGCCAAAGCTTTGGCCGCTCTGGAGGGAACCCCTGCAAGAGCAAGGTGAGTTTTAGAAAATGCTCTTGTGTAATTTCATGAGTTCTCGCGTGCCGACAATAAAAAATATAATTTAATTATTAATCCATTTTCGCTCGGACCGCCATGTGATGGATATGATAATGGACTAAACTGAGAAACTTATAGATTATACGGGAACAAAAATGAAGGATGGACAATCTTGGATTAAAAACTTATTGAATCTCATTATAATTAATTATATACATTTTCGAAGGACAAGAATTCACATTAAATATTACCTTAATGAAATATATTGTACTTAATAGTTCTGCACAAGCAGTAAAAGAACAAGGAAAGAAAGCATCTGTAAGTCAATTGGCGCCATCGTCAATCGGGATTGACGACGAAGATGAGAGAAGGAGACTTGAAGAGGCAAGGCGGCGAACGGAGGCTGAGAAAAAACGAAGACAATCAAGACAAACAAGTAACAATACAGAAATTAAATAAAGTTAATACTTGGAAACTTACTTAATATTAAATTCATGTAACAAAAACTAACATGAAATTTTATATTACAGGTGGAACGGTAATTGGTAAGAAAGAAATTTAATTTGAAATATTTTTCATTTAATGAAATGGTAGTTAGGTAGTTTTTTCTGTGAATTTAGAGTAACTGCCATTTTCTAAGCTTATGTTGCGTTCCAATCAATACATTTCAATACATTTTTTTCCAAATTCGGTGTGAGTTTGCGTCTATATGACTATTTCCTTTAAAACGTGGAGCAAATTCCTTTCAAAAGGATCCACATTATCCACGTTAAGAGTATATACCCATAATTACCTTACCCATTTTATTATCTGTAAAGATACAGATCCCGAGCGGGAACAGGCTTTGCAAATACTGCACCAAGAGTTACGCGCACGTGGAGGAGAAATATTTTATAAGCAGCCTCATACTGAATTGACACATGCGCAAGCTTCAGAATGGTGAGAATACGATGAAACACTATGTTTTTTAATATATCACTGAAAAGCAAACAAATGTACAGTCTACCTAATGGCCACTGTCCTGCAGGGACGTGTAATGAATCAGATAAATTTGAGTTCTACATATTGTGGTCAGCCGCTGATGCGTTGCTACTCCGGAGAAGAAGTTGGAAATAGGCGTGGTGATCGTGCCTCCAATATCAAAGGACATAGAGTTCTACCAATTTCAATGGTATATAAGTGGTACTCGCGATGAGGACTTTTAGTATTTTACCGACATTTTGTCTAGTAATTTGATGATGAATTTTTCAAATTACTTAGTACACTATAAGACCCTTCTTGGTTCGATTACAAAAGCACCACCTATTTCTGCCATATAATAGAGGTATAAATTTTTGCATCCTAATTTAAAATAGTTAAGGCGATATTACAATTTACATTTTCCTCAAGGGATAAGTTCTATAATGTGAGCTATACGTTCATTTAATGCCTCTAAAACTTGATACTCCTACTGGTAATATCTAGGTTGTCGATAAAGCCACCAATGAAGGTGGATAAGTCCGTGAAAGAGTCTGGCGATACGGCACGCCTCCACAAGAAGTTTGAGAGAAAACTCAGTGCGATCGTCGTCAAGAAAACTCCAATAGATATGCGAGATACAATGGAAGGTGACAATTATTATTATTATAGATTCATCCGTTTTATCTGTGCTACTATAACAATAAGTTTAATTTTCAGATGTCGTCATTGAGTCATCGCGAAGTCTTTCGGAGTATTTTGTCTCTAAAAGTAAGTATATCGTAAAAAATAACATTAAGTTTCTCCATCTATTAATTTCTGCTTGCTTTATGTGATATAATGTAATGAATTTTAAGGTTACAAAGCACTTGTTAGAGAAGCTCTCATATCGGAAATGCAGAGACGTGGCAACGAGATTTTGATAGAAGTAGACGGCGCTGCTGAAACATTCTTCTTTGCTGCCCAAAGGTGCATTTATAAAATAATTTACTTAACGTATCCCTAAGTCTTTAAGTCAAACGTTTTCATATTTTTTAGGCTCAAAAAGGCGACGTCACTGGATGTAAAGGAGCCTTGTACTCAGGTTTCGTATAGTTTAATGAAGAAATTGGAAGATATGATCAGATGTCGCTCCATGGCACGTAAGCTGACAACAGCAATGAAAGGTAAGTTGGAAGCAATTTCAATTATTTTTTATATTACATTTACTTTGAAATCCTTATAAAGTGTGAAATTTAAGGAGGAATACACTTACACTTTTATGTTTTTTTTACAGATCACATTAAAGAAGCTAGTGATTATTTATCCGAATTAGTAACAAAACCAGGTATTGTGATGAAATATATGTATATGCATATAGTAATACCAGTGAAATTTTAATCGTATCGTTGCAAACCAGGGTGAAGTATCTATGTCAATTGTGGTATTTGATTTTAGACGACACGATCGAAGCTTACGTATCATTGCTGGGAGAAATGGAGACCGCGGGCGATAGCCTCGTCATCGAAGGGAACATTCCAAAATCTTACAAGGATGCTGCAGCTTAGTAAGTATTAGTATTCAGGCGTATTAGTATAAATGACGATTATATAGTGAAAACATTGTCTAAATATTATAAATGACAACTACTTTGATGATACATCTATTGATGATTACAGTTTACGGCAATTAACGTCCTTTGAAGACCAAATAAGACGACCAGACAGCACATTACAATCATCAATCGAAGGAAAGTTAAAAAACCTCATGGCAAACGTTGCTGCACGAGGCTACTCTAAATCAGTATTGGACGGTATATTAATTTTAACTTTACTTATTAAACTCATTAATCAATAATCAATCAATTTTTTTTATAACTTTGGGGTGGCAAACCTATTTATATGGTGGTAGAACACGTTGTGGTTCGTATCCGAGGTCTATTTTGTCCTTAGGGGTTGCAACGCGTTTCACAACGACGACCTCAGACTCAGAAGTTATTTGACACACACTTTACAGATAGACAGAAAGTTCGTTCGCTACTTCTAACATTTAATTTTGATTTACAGGGATCATCTCTAATTCCGCAAAATTGCTCGTGTCCTACATAATGCTTCAAGGTACACACTTTGCATAGTTACAAAATTAAAAATAGTTGATTATTATAAAGTCAAGTACTGAATTAATTATTTCTTTATTCTTCAGGTGAAAAGACTGAAGCCCTCAAGATATTGATAAAACGGATGGAAGATCACGGCGGGAACGTACTTCTTCGACATGGAACGATTCGCAAAACATACGCTGACGGGGCTGAAATGTTATTTACAATTTTAATAATCATTTTACTATTTTATTAAAAAAATGCCGTCACGGGACGCCTGGCAGATGTGAAGCATTCGTACAAGTAATTAGCATAAAAGACAAGATTGCGACAGGAACCGAAATATATAGTATAATTAAAATAACGCCATCTACGAACGTACTGTTCGTAGATGGCGTTATTTTAATTACTTTAATTACCCGCACTAAGTCAAACTAACACCGCAGCCCGCTTAGTTTCCTTCGATACCTAATAGTTCCGAAAACATAACAGATGGCGCATTAAATACGGTGTGGTGATCGCCACGCCAACAATCAGGTTTACGTGCGCCAATAGATGTTTCACATTTAAAAAAATCCAAAATTGTTTAATTAATGGACGCAATGCATTTTAAATATTTCAGATTACAGTCAAAGAATACTGATGAGCTACGAGTGTCGAGTGCGGACCCGGTGGTGGCAAGGAAAATTGAAATTAAACTTTTCAATTTAATGAGTCGATGTCCACCAGAGAAGCATCAAGCGTTAATGGACGGTTAACACTTACTAATCAATACTAATATTATAAAGTCGAAGAGTATTTTTTTTCTGTGTGCTCACGCTAATCTTGGAAGTACTCGTCAGATTTTAATAAATCTCGTTGAATATGATGTAATTTATTGAGAAAGGCTTTAATTATAAGCTATAATTTATTAAAATATGCTTACTGAAAAGAAAGATATAAAAAAATATTTATGTACGAATGTGTGTGCACTGGCCTTGCTTCCGTCGAATGATGTTTTTTGACGTAGTCCATTGGAAAATTTGGCCTTATTCCAAAAATGTCGTTTAATTTGTAAAGTTAGCTTACGTTTATTAATTTTAATCAATAAAATTCTAAAACTGGATTTATATTTGAACATTTACATATTTTATGGCTTTCATATTTACTTTTTACAATTATTATTAAATTCAAAAAAGTTTCAAAGCACCATTTATTTATTCACAGCAACCCTTCATAGCATTTATTTCAAACAAATTACGCACGAATTTATTATTAAGAGTTACGTGCTTACATAAAAAAAATTGAGGCTTCCATTTTTTTTTACTTTTAGTAACTTTTAGTATATTTTCAGATGTTATTGAAGATGCTACAATGTATTTAGCAGTTCGCTTCTTGCAACCACGTAAGTGCTTAATTTGTCGGTTTTCGGAAATTACGTGATTATTGTTGCATTTAGTTTTTTTAAGTACAAAGAATAAGAGAATAAAGTACTAAAAGCAAATAACATTAGTCGTGGTCGAGGTCACGTTCCGATCCTATGATTGTGTACGAAAAATATTGTAAATGACAATTTGCAAATACCCCCTTAGGCCTACAAAATAAAGATATTTGATTTTATTATGTACCATTTAAAAAATAACAAAATTATGTTTGCCGTACACTGTTGTGGAATTCCATCATCCTCTGTAGCTTCTTTATGGACTATTAATATCTATCAGATAATTTCATCGTAAGTCTTGTCATTTAGAAATATCTTACGTAAGACCAACGCAAGTTTAATAAATATTTGTAATAAATTTACAGAGGTTATACAAGTGTGCAAGTGCATGAAAAACGTGTTTGTCCAGTGCGAATTATGGTGCGATGAAATATTGCGGCGAGTTGCTCGCCCTTGCTGCACATGTTCCCGACACGTGTCAGCGCAAGCCCTCGCTGACCTAGCACCAGCACATCAACTTCGCATCTCCCCCGGTTCTTCGCGGGCCTTCGCTCCGGGTCTCGATATATCATTAACTCAGTGCCCGTCAAGGCAAGCCAGACGAAGGGACAGATCTGCGACCCGACCTTGTCCGGCGTCAAAACCCAGTCCAGATTGCAATCCTACCACCTCGTACCTTTTGTACTCAACTCGCTACCCGAGACATCCCTCTAGCCCTATTCCTACTAAATTGTCGCCGAAATCCCAATCGGAAGGCTTACGATCATCACCCCCGTTACCTAAAAGCTTATCTCCGAGTAAAACATTTTCCTCTTCCCCAGTATACAGTAAACTGACATCTGATAATGTAAAATATGTGCATTCGCTCGAACCAACATCTAGTCCTCAAATAGATAGTCAAGATACTGAAACATCTTCCCCTTCCTTTTACACGCCACAAAGTAACAATTCCGGAACGTCTCCACCGACTGATTCTAAAAGTCCCTACTGGCAAAATCCCACTACAATGTTTGCTAAAGTAGATACACAAGATACTCATGAAAATGTAACAGCCCCTCGATCGGTTAGCACTGAGAATCCACGAAGAAGGACACAAATCAGAAAAAGTTACAGCTCCCGTAAGTTGACAGTATTATAATTATAATATAAAGTCAATATAACATTAAGTTGATACTGGAATAGATTAAAAGCTTAGTTGTTAAGATATCTTTTTTTCAATTTAAATAGGCGCACCAATTGTAACAACGGATGAAATGTCCGATTGGCATGCAATGATGGTTAGTTTAATGTGGAATGTTCAAGCTTGGCGCGACTGGATACAGGAAAACATCGACCGTGCGTTGGCGTTCAGTCATGATGCTGATGTGTCTTCAGGTAAACTAATAACATAGGTACGGTAATTGGTTTGTAAATGACTTGGAAATATTATCTCTACTAGTAGGTACTCCAATGACATTAAATGTCAGATGATGATCAGAGATGTATAGTGTATGAGTCAAACAGATCACAAGTTCATGTCAAATTAGCTAAGTTTAAAGTTTGGAGTTGTTGATGTCAGTGGCAAGAAAAACTGTGTGTCATTTATATTACTTACGCACGCAATATACTAATTCGGTATTTAAATTTCAGTGGAAGAGGAGGAGAGTTGGTCCACATTTCAAAGGAGGGTGGCTACAGAGGCTTTGCAATGGCGTCAATACAACATTTTCAGTAAGCAACTGACGTTGCGTCTTGCTTTGAGATACCGCGACAAACAAGTATGAATTGAAGATTTCGAAGTAGTTAAAATTTTTAAAGTAGCTAAATTGGTGTTTCATCATATTTTCTATTCAGATTGTTTCGCCAACACGGGCAACGGTTAAAACAGAGGTCTACATGCAATGCCAAAGAGAAATGCTGGAAATAATTGATATGTTCAATAGATGGACAAAGTGGCTTACGGTCGTAGTGAGTATTACTTAGTTTATGGGCTTGTGATTTTATCTGTATAGTATCTTTTGTGTCAACATTTTGAATATAAATTATTTTTCCAGGTAAAGGAAGCAGATTCCTTACAACGCACGGATTCAAATATTCCAATGTATGAATTGTAAGTAATACGAATATTAATTGTTGTTCTGGTTTATTTTATCAAGAATAAAAGTTATCTGTTAAACGCTAAATTCACGTTTTGTTTCAGACGATGGAGTCATTTCAAAGTGAAGGTAGAAGAATACTTAGAAGACTGGATAAAATATAATACACATTTAAACGTTTGTTGGGAGCACAAATACAGGGAACTTATCGCTGGTAATCATTAAACACTTATTTAGTTGTCTTAATATGAAAATACTATAATTTGACGTCCTAGGATACAAGGAGTTTTGTAACAGTCTTGCGTTGCTAGTATTGAGATACTAGCAAGATAAAATACAGACTTATACAGACAGACAAAAGAGAGATAAAATACAGACTTGTTTTTGTTACTGCAATGGTACAATCATCACACCTTTCTCATTTGTTTTGTGTTTTGCTTTAAAAAATGTGTGTGTTTGAATTCAACTGCGATATTTGTCACGGGTAATTCCAACTCGTCCGTGTAGCAACACATCACTGTTATTTTTTTACAAGTGGTACCTCTGATCGGGTTAAAGGCGATCACTTAACTTAGAAAATAAATGTAGAATTTGAGCTTTTGATAGGACACGATGAGATAAATAATTCTGATAAGACAAATACGATATGTAAATTAAACATTTGGAGGTCAACACAGAAACACATAGAGAAAATGCGACAAGCGACAGAGACAATATGCAGAAGCAGTGATCTTGTCTGTAACCACCTCGTTAGCAATTAATGTACTTTTTCAAATAAAGTTAGGTACATATATTGCCCTCAGAAGCACAAAGGTTTTGTGCTTCTGAGGGCACACAAGCACATTTCAAGTAAGTTTCGACAAAATTGCTGTTATATGAAAGTAGTTTTCTTACATCGCGTAGTAAATTGAGAGAAAGGATATTGTCAAACTGAATTTTTAATATGTTTAAACTAAGTTACCGTCATTAGGCTTGGATCATAAGATGCATAATTTCTTAAGCTATCGGAAGCTTTAAAAAATCAAAAATATATTCCGCTTTTGCGCTTCTAAGGGCCCTCGCCTACGGCAACTTTGTAGCGATGCTATCGTGCGAGCTTGTAGCGATTCTGTCGTGCGTTTACTACTCGCGCGACAGCATTGCTACTAACGCATGTTAGTCGCGTTTGCTACGTGCTACTGCATCGCGACTGTATCGATGCAAACGCGCGACAATATCGGACGGCATCAGGGAGAGAACGGAGGGAGGGTGGCGCGTGAGTGGAGAACCGCGTATCAGTGCAACACTTTTACGTTTGAATCGTAACTGTATCGTGGTTATGTGAGCGAGGGTACACAGCGACCGCTTCACGACTGCAACGATGCGCAAATGCGACAGCATCGCTAATGCGTCGCTTCAAAAAGTCGCCGTGGTGGAGAGCCCTAAGGGCAGTATAGTACAAGATGGTACGTAACTTTATCTGTAAGGTCGGTTGCAGAGTGGTTGCCCGCGTGGCGGCGCGCGGGCCCCGTGTGGGTGGTGAGCGCGTGCGGCGCCGTGCCCAGCGGCGCGGTGGCGGCCGGCGTGCACGACGGCGAGGTCACGTGGGTCGCGCGCACCACGCACCGGTACTTACTTTCGCGACTTTGACTATTTATCCGATTGTAATGTTTTTTAAATACAGCTTGAAAGATAATGATGCTACGAATATAATTTACAAAATGGGAAGTTCGCAAAGTTGCAAACGGATGCGCAGAGAATTAAGAGCGCCTGCTAATTATGATACAAAGGAAAACGCAGTAGATCCGAATAACAACAAGCTTAAATTAAAAGTATAATTGTAGGTAGCGTTGGTAGATGGTAAATTACAACTAAACTGACGATATTATGAAATTAAATAAATACTGATCGCATCAATTATGATCCTCTATGGTCCAATGTCTGACGTTTTTTATGTTCTTTACGTGAAAAATTATAAATTCTAACGATATGATTTGATTCCCAGTCTCGTAATAATTAATATTACAGATGCAATGTTCTACCAGCCGCTCTACATCCGTCTAAGCACTGTTGCTTGGTATATGCTGATGGAGCAGTTCACCATTACACTAAATATCAGGTATATTAAAGTCTCTATTTTTATAAACTGTTGCGTTTAAAATGTATGTACATGTATGTAAAAATATTGATAAGAGACTATCACACTTCATTCTTAACGCAACGCAACGCTTTTTACCAATATTAAATGTTTTATGTTGCATTTTCAGACAATATGCAACACAAACGCACGATTAAGGTCTGTCAGATAGCTACAGACTAATCATTTTAACAAGCAATTTCTCGTAACGTTTTGGAACTGAACGGAATATTATCGTTTAATCAATATATTTTAATATGTACCGGGTACTCGCGATATACGTTAATCTGAGTTTCGCCGTGATCGCGACCCACGTAACTGGACCGAAATATGATTAAACGTAGCTCAAAACCTCATATCGTGAGTATCCGTTTTATATTAAAACGAACGCATAGGTGATGTGCAACGCGGACGTGACGTGGACGGCGTGGCGCGCGGGCGAGGTGGGCGCGCGGGCGGTGCGCGTGGCGCCCGGCGTGTACATCGGCCGCGTGCACTACCGCGGCTCGCACCTGCTCGGCGCCGTGCACGCGCCCCACTACCGCTGCCACGTCGTCATCTTCGAACGACCGTTCGCCTTTAACTGTTATGAGCTCCTGGTACTCACGATCGCCGATGGTGTGTAGGATTGACGGAAATGTAGAAGTTGTGTTAGTTTATTGAAATCCTCAGCGATTGAGCCTGTAACGGCTGTTTCGATAAAATTACGGTGAACAAATTCTATGGTCGTCCTTTCGTCTTCAAATATTATGAGCTCCGGGTACTCACGATCGCCGAAGCGTAATAATGTGTATTGATAATGTAGTTGTGGTATGTTGAAATCCTTAGCGATTGAGCCTGTAACGGTGAGGTCGAGGAAATTACGGTGAACGAATTTACCTTCGTCTTGAACTATATTAGGGACTTGGTACTCACAATGGCCGATAATGTGTAGATATTATGTGTATTGATAACGTAGTTGTGGTATGGTAATGCAATTTTGTGTAGTCGATGCTCGGTAGAAACGACGGAAGCAGACTTAGTTTTGATATACATATTATTGAAATTCTTCGCGATAGATACTTCCTTATAACGGCCGTGGGTCGAGGAAACTATAGAGAGCGAATTGGCATGTGCTAATTCCATTTCTATATATACCGGACTACATCACTTTGTACATGATAATACTCGTACGTTGGTCAAGTTTTTGACCATGACTTAAAGATTCGTTTCAACGCTTTTAGGTATGTGACGTTTTGATGTTGAGTGTACTTGGTTATTTGACTTGGTGAATTGTAATTTATCTTGTTGAATGTGATACTTTGCTTTTTTGGACGTTGTTTATTATTAAAACATTTTGAATAATTAAATGTCTTTATTTTCTAATCTACATATTTATCTATATGTACTCGTTTAATTTATTTGATATTTATTTTAATTCATTACTTATGATATATTTCGAATCATCAACTCTGATTCTCGTCAGTTTTCGTAAGATGCACCTTTTCCACGGTTCCAGTGGTGCCATTCAAGCGAACTGTGTCTCCAGTTTTGAAGAGTTGCGTAGCGTTAACTGCACCCACGATACATGGCAAGCCATATTCACGAGCTATCACTGCACCTAAAGGAATATCAAAATGTAAAGTTCATAATGTTAGAAATACAGACTAAAATTTCAGTGGTGTAAATCTTTCAGTTCAAGGGCATAATCGCTGAGTCTTCAGAAATATGATAACGACTTACCATGGGAAATTAAGCCTCCTAGCTCAGTAACGATGCCTGATAACAGAGGGAAGTAAGGAGACCAGCCAATATCCGTGGAATGTGTAATCAAAACATCTCCCTGCTTTAATTCCCCGATCTATAATTACAAATTGTTCCTTGTATTGAAATTGTAAGGAGAATAAGAGGAGGAATTAAAAATTAATCTAATGTAGCATTGGTGATGTGTTTGGTGATGTAGGGGGCAAGGAAAGATAGATATTCGTCCATCGATATTAACCATCATCAATGTAAAAGAATTGGAAATATAATTATGGATTAAAAGTATTCTTTTACAGGGTATTATTGTACTGTTATGCATTAGTTCACGTTACGTTAGTGAAGTTTTTCTAAATTGTTTTGAGAGATTTGGCATACTAAATCATAATTTAAGCCTTACGTTTTAACAAATAAATGATGTCAAAAGGCAAACCTCTGAAAGATCCTTTACTACACAAGCCCTTGCAACGACTTCGCCTCCACAAGCAGGCGTGGCCTGTAGTTTCATGTCACCGGATGTTACCTGGGGTCCTAGAACCTTAAGAGGTTCTACCCAGCCAGTGTTGAGCTCGGCAAACTTAAGTTTGGACCATCCGTCGTGATATTGTTGCCGTTGAATTGCCCTGTGCGAAAAAACTTACATTGTTAATAAAAATACAAATGAAGACAAAAATGGGGTTAAATATTAAGAGTATAAAAATCTAAACAAAACGGTCACAATTATTAAACCGTTTAGGATATATTTTATCATACATTACAATTGAAGTAAAACTTTTTTTTTATAGTATGGAAGTAGCAAACGAGCATGCAACCCACCTGATGGTAAGTGGCTACTGCCACCCATGGACATCTGTAATCAACCCTAGGTAAGATCTACGTCTCACCTAAGGTTAGCCACAGATGCTTTGCTACCCCTGAGGAGATGGAATGCCTCGGAAAAGTATGTCTCCCTTACCATATCCTTCAGACCAGAACACAACAGCGCATAACACTGCTGTTATTAGACAATAGGTGTGGCGGTGGTGCTTCCGGAGTCGTACCACAACGAGTTCTACCACCTTCAAAATTAGAAAAGTAAATCGAAAAATTCAATATGCATAAGGTCAATATATGTTAACCATGAAAAAGTTTGTCTTCTCTTAACATTGTAGTCAAAACGTATTTCTTTAATAGTGCTGGGTCCCGTGTTTTAATTAAATTCCGTAGCTCATGAAGTCTGAAGAATAAGACGAAGTCGTGGTGCGGCAGGAACCCCAAAGGTTTGACGAGCAAGCGGTCTAGGCGGATGATACATTCTAACATGTTAGGGTAAAATAAAAAGAGTATTTAAAACATACTTCTTCAATAGCGCTGGGTCCCGTGTGTTAATGAAATTCCGAAGTTCATGAAACCTAAAGAAGAAGACGAGGTCGTGGTGCGGCAGGTACCACAGCTTGACGAGCAAGCGGCCGAGGCGGATGGAGGCGAGCCGCAGCTTGTGCACGGCGAGGATCAGGTGCGCCTTCGTGCCCTCGCGGTGACGGACTGTACGACGGCAGAGTGGTAGTATCCAACGGAGGACCTTTCTAGAATAATACGAGTTTTACAGGTTAAACGTCTAATTTTACAACGAAGTACTGTAACGTTATCAAGTTATCAAGAGATGGCGCCACTACATTCTTAATTACGCTGTCGGAGTTTTCTCAACATCTTGCATACTATGCAAATTTTGAACTGAGACAAATTGTTGCCTTAAATTTGTTCTATTATTATAGAAATGTAATAAATAAAATTGGCAAAACTTTGAATATATATATCGTACCCCGAAGTACGTCCGCTTCTCGGGCATAATAACATAGTAAGTGGCCAGAGATCTCACTTTGCCAAAATTGATAAATCATCAGATACTTATAAGTTCACTGCTGGTTGATTTTGCTTAGTAATTCTGACTAAATTAGCTCTTCTTCAAAGGGATGATCACTGTAGTCATCTCATTTAGCTACGTTGACTTCAAAAGATCGATCAAATTCATCATGAATTTCTGCTGTTCATCATCTGTCATCTGCTGTCCGGCATATTCAAATCCCGTATCGTCGTATCCACTGCAATTTTTTTCAAGGCCGATACCACACGGATATAAAATGCAATTCGTCTATAATGCCTGAGTTGGCGTTATAGACGAAATTTATATGGAAAATCTAACCTTGTACTCGATTTTTGAGGAGTTTGTAAGGAGTTGATTAATTCCTCGTCACTTTTAGTAGGCGCAACTTCACTAGTGTCTTTTGTTAACCGCATTTGAGCGAGGACGCTCATTAAATCTTCAGGTACAAGAACCCAGGGTTTTGTTACCAAATCGAACTGTAAACAAATAATCAAATTAATATAGTGTTTAATGATGTTCGATATCTCAGAAACAATTTCAAAAAATAATTTTATCTTAAGTTTTTATCTTATTTAATTTATTATCTTAAATATTATGTATATTTTTTTATCTTGTTCAAATAACTCAGAAAGTAGGTACTAGCAATGTCAAATCATTCACTTAATATCACGATTTTTTAATAAATTAACCAACAAGCGTTTAAACGAGGTTCGTATTAAATGGCGATCCTATGATGCGTTCAAATCTTTCCGAATATGCCATATCTTGCGATCCAGCGTAAGGACACAAGAGATAAAACAAAATTATAATATTCCTGGTAAACCACCTGGAATAATGAAGCCCGAAATATCATGCGCTGTCCAATATCCCGTACGGAGGGGGTACGGGATAGCTAATAAGCAGAAAAGCAGTTTGGTGAAGTACGCTCCAGGCCATCAGCATTTGGACACGATAGACTCCCTGTTTGTCGTGTCCAAATGCAGACGTAACAATGGGTGTCATAACAATGGGTCAAAAGTGTTTCAACCAATTTTTGTTTACCTCCATTATGGCTCTGTAACCATGTTTCTCTAAAAATTGAGTAACGTCACGATGAATATCGGGTAGATTCTGCTCGAGCCAAGCTAACGCTATTTTCGGGTCCTGGGCTCTGAATTCTTCAACGCGACCAGATTCATCTAATTTTCGTGAAAGTTTAGCGAGTTCATGTGGCACCTCAGCTGATAACACATCGCCTGAACTCAGCAGTGTCCCAATCTCATTGCACTGCTCAAGTGTGAAATCTGAAAATTAACG
Source organism: Cecropterus lyciades (assembly GCA_002930495.1). Lineage (NCBI taxonomy): Eukaryota > Metazoa > Arthropoda > Insecta > Lepidoptera > Hesperiidae > Cecropterus > Cecropterus lyciades. The sequence goes on along the minus strand of MOOZ01000198.1, from coordinate 649,909 downwards.
AACACATATTTAAAACACATATTGCTTATATATTTCTTCTTTGTGTGTGTCTATTGCACTCACGACACCGGAGAAAATTCAAATGTGGCGTAAAAGTATTTATAATGTGCATGCATGTTGTCATGTCAGTTATTACAGCATTTACAACTTTTTTTTTTATATTTGGTCTATATTTTTATAACTACCTGAAGAACTTACACGTGCTCCGCTAGGGGACATAATAGTCGCCATCTTTAAATAGTGCAAAATATCAAAATCAAGAGTAGCCAGATTTGACCAGCTGAATATGTTACTAACATGCAAAATTTCATGTAAATCAGACTCGTGGTTCTTGCGTAACAAACAGACACACACCATCTGGTTTTTATATATTAGTATATTTTTTGTTTTTTCTTTAAATGGTTACCTTGTTTTCCCTCCAACAGCACACTCATTGCAATAAATTGGCTAAAAGTACTGGCTGAACTCGTATTATGGTGGTATAAGGAATTCTGCTGCATATCCTTTTCAGTACTGCCTAATCTGTTCAATAGTAGTAGAGGATCATTTGTATCGGTATCTATTTCCATGTTGGCGACAGTTTTAATTGTATCATTCAGATTTTTCTTTGACAAAAACAGTGACTGAAATAGAAATAAAATAATACATTCATACTTAGTCTGGCCATAAATAATGTTACAATTAAAAACAAACAAAACATTAGTTTTGAATTTGGAATCTCTCATTTTTATGATTGTTCATTGTCTTTTCTTATTTTCGCAATATACAGTAAAATATTTCGTGATACTAAAATGTAATCGGGTGATAAAGAGAACCGAATCGCTATGATTGCATGACATAAAGTAGATATGGAGTAAAATAGTTTTTAAAATCCTCTATGTACTTGGTATTAGTCAAATGTTTGTTTAACGGTTTATTATATATACATATAGATAGGTACAATGAAATGTCCTCTGTTTGTGACAGAAAAAAATTAGG
>MOOZ01000198.1:609621-622784 GCA_002930495.1 Cecropterus lyciades | reverse complement strand
AATAAATAAATACACTACCTACTTACGTATATAACTGGTTTATAGAAGCTCTTTGATGCATAAAATTCATTAGAATAATTATCTGCTCTACGTTTTAGCCTTTTAGCATTAATGTTTTATAATAAATAATATAAATAACAATTAATTATATTACACTAAATAATAAAAAAAAGAATTTTGGTAGGATATTTCAACTAGAGCTCAAAACATTATGATATTTATTACAATCCTTTGTGCAACATTAAAAAATATAATACAATCATTGTATATAATAGCTTCCCTTTATTTTATTTTTTTTTGCAAAATTCTCAAATGAGTCAATGGATTGACTTGCTGTTTTTTTTGCATTTTAAATAGACATGTTTTTATCATTTAATTCAAACTTCTCAGGAGTTTAGCAGTTATTATATTTAAAAGTCTAATCCAGTGTTTCTCAACCATTTTCATAACACGACTCCCATATTGTGTAACGATATTTCGCGACGCCCTCTCTAGCGTTTGTAACCTGTATTTTATTGTGATATAAATATTACACATCTTTTAAAGTATTTATTAAGTATCAGTTAAATACATAATACACACACAAATGCCTAGAAAAAATGCCCTCAAATAACTTTTTCTTAGTAACAACTTTTTAATTGTAAATAGTCTTATTTACTTATTACGACGGATTCCATTCCCCGCGAGCGCCGTATAGAGGTTTTAAAATTCAGAGCGGGTGATCCATTAACTTTGAAAAACACTGGTCTAATCTACAGATATAAAAGGCCGCTTCTCCTGAACAGCTTTAACAATGTTATTGATAGTTATAATAAATTATTATGATTAGACAACCACAACATAAATTATGAGCTATGTAAATACTATGGAATTTTAATGAATAATACAAAATATAACAATAAAATTACAAATGCACAATGTTAATGTATATTCTGTTCAGTAAAGATTGTGACCCGAAATGGTAGCGTTTATATTCGTTCCTGAATGAAAAACGACACATTCGACATCAATCTCTATTGAAGCGAGCTTATATAATTATGTATATTAAGTAATTATTAATATAAGACGTGATAATAAACAGAAAATTAACAAGTATAATAACATAACATAACATTTCGCATGGCGACATTCATTGCCAATGCTTTATATAGAGGTCCATTTCCTAATTCATATAAACATATACGACGAAGAACTCAATTTAAAATCAAACTGTAAAGTTTTTTAATAATTTGGAATTGCATAATTGTGTATTTTCCAAAGTAAATCTTAATAAAATTATCACTGTTACTCGCGTAAATTAAATTTTTGCACTAGTAATCTGCAAGTAGAATTGTAAATGAAAACGTACTTCGAAAGCGGTCTGTTCTCATTTTAATTACCCGAAAGATTAAGATTACATTTGTATATTATTTAAGAGACAATTTCGTTCACAGTATTTGTAGCTAACTTTGGATTTGTAACAATACATTCTCACAACATAACTAGCCATAATCAACTATTCCAGAATACATCTAGCAAAGCAACGACAGTTCACATAATAATGTCCCAGTGTTGGACCATGTATCAATAAATACATTTTAATATAGACCAGAATCTTATGACAATGATAAATATTAAATGTGTTAAGCATTAAAGTTTTCACTAAGGCAACTGATAACTACAAAACTGATGATAACTACAAAATTAATCTAGCTACAATTATAACAGGAAAGAAGTCAAAACTCTATGGGATTTATCGTACTAATATTATAATGCGAACGTTTGTAAGAATGTATGTTACTCTTGCACGCAAAAACTACTGGTCGGATTTCGCTTAAATCTGGCAAACAGATAGTATATGACCTACACAATAGTCTTATAAACATTGAAGGTGGTAGAGCTTTTTGTGGTTCGACTCCGGAAGTACCACCGCCACATCTATTTCTGCCTAATAACGCATCTGTGGCTAACCTTAGGTGAGACCTAGGGTTGATTACAGATGTCCATGGGTGGCAGTAGCCATTTACCATCAAGTGGGCTGCAGGCTCGTTTGCTACTACCGTACTATATAAGAAAAAAAAAATAAAAAAAATAAACATGACAGAAGCAGTCTGAATCGCAAGAATAACCACTACTTCATAAATATTATTATTTAAGGAAGACATAACAATACTTATACCCAAGGGAAGGAATAGGCTGGATTAGGGAAGTACGAAGTGGTAATGGTCAAATATGTCGGATAAAATAACTTACATAGAATTATTGACTTTGTTTAACAAATAATTCATCAAATTGCCTTATATCTGATCATTAGATTCTGGTACACCTTTATGATAATACTATTATAATTTATTATGAGTAATGTCTTTTTATAACTTTAGACTCTTTCCATTCGTCATCATTAATTAATTTATCATTTCAATTGCCGTCAAAACGTTATAAAACGATTGAGCAACTAGTATTACAAAGAAATTAAATTAACAAAACATGACATTAATCAGAAAAAATCATACTTAAAATTTCCAATGTTCGTAGTTCGTAGTTTGTAAATTTGCGTTTTAATTAATGTACATTTTAATCATAGAGAGAAATAAATAAATATCGTTTAAATTATTGAACAAACCGTAAACATTCACATACTTTGGCTTGTATAAGGAACTGAATGCATAATTAACATTTAGAATTTAGCCTCGCGCAATTTATCTTCACTAAAAGTCTTGTCATTTAAATTTATTTTACACAATATAAAAAAAGAAATCAAAATGTTACAAATCATTTCGATCAATCCATCTAAGTAAATTATGTAAATTTCAATTAATATAACGCGTACTACATTTTACAGTACTTTATAAAGTCTTAGTATTATTTATTGTTTTCTATAACTTGACAGATAACCTCCTGAGCGTGTAAACGATTCGTTTTGTAGGCTGGATATCATTAACACGTAAGAATTCTTTGATCCATTAAGATCCTAACTCGGGTGAGGCATGACGGTGTGATGTCTTCCAATTGAGATGGTAGAAAGTTCAGTTCATAACAAACACATTTTTTTTTCTTAAGGGTGATACATTTTTTTCGGTCATTAAAGAAAAATCATTTTTTAATAGATACTTGCCAATCGTAAAAACTACTTCATATGTAAGTCTTTTGACAATTGGAGGTCATACCCTGATCAGATCGCTGTAGTGCTTAATTATATGTTCAATAAAATACAGAATAGTACACTAACAGACTAAACTGTAAAATGATACATCTTCTATAGAACCAGACTAACTTAATGTGTTCTAAGACGCACAGCGCTGATGGAAGATTCTCAATAAGTGGTCACCCTTCCCAAGGATCTACAATGCTCCCTGTCCCGATAACAAATATAGCATAAAGATTTGTTGTTACATATCAGTAACTTCATTTTTATGTTCATTCTGCATCTCAAATTGAATATAAGACCTTATGGTCTTGCAGACATGCTACTTATAACATGAGGTTAACAACTTATTCGCGATTTGACCATTGCATTGATGCAAGCCAAATGTGATACGTTATGGCTCGTTACGTTAGGTTGCGATATGCAAAAAATGCTGATTTTAGTGACCACATCAATGCTGTGTAGTGTTTTTCATATCACTGCATCGAACGCCTAAAAACTGCAAACGACACTCAAACATGTACAAAGTATAGCGTTAGCGTTAACGCAGCTATATTTATAAAAAAGCATGTCTGTGGGACCCCTTTATAAGATTTCTGAATACATAGAAGATAAAGCAGCTTGGGACTGAACAATTACATATATTTCAATGGTTAATTAATTGCCCAAAGCGTAGCGTATCTTGCCAAAGCCTCATGTTCAGGCAACTGGAGCTAGCTTTTATTGCCCATGTAATAAACAAGATGGTAAAAAAAAAACAAAGTATGACAAAGAAAAAAGACAAACTCGCTGAGTTAATTGCCGGATCTTTAGTTGAGGTCGTATTCCGATCAGGTGGTAGTGTAAGAAAAAATATTGTAAATGACAATTTGTAAGTGCCCCCGTAGGCCTATGCATAATAAAGACATTCATTTCATATCATCTCCTTATCAACTAAAATTAGCATTCAACCATATTTGGTGGCGAAATAGCGCCAGCCAGAACTCCTATAACTCATTGGTATATTTTCAATTATTCTAAGTATAGTTTTTATGTTATTTGAATACACAAATTCAATTTAAATAATTTTGTCAAAAAGTATCAACAGCGTCATTAGGCAAACCAATGTACAATTACAGCTTCACTTCACATTATCATATAATCAGATGGACGGAAAGAAACAATTCTAACCAATTCCTAGGTAAATAACAATAAAGATATAAGAATATGCATTAAAACAGTCATAGATTTAAATCATTAATACACCTTGCAACCGAATATTTGTGACCAAATTTTTTAATAATATTCATTGTAAAGGCTACGTAAACGAACGTAATAGATTATTTAATTTTGTTTTTTTTACACTTATCTTAATCATAATTTCAGACAAAACCGTATCTTTACATACAAAATTGAAAACAATTATTTTTCTTCTTTTCAATCAGTCTAATTAATAGCATCACGTCGTTTTATTTTAATGCCTCATTATTTTCAACGAGACATTAAAATAGACCACGTAATTAGTATATTTGTAGTTCATTAATTTATTAGATACAAATTTATCACAATAAATTCTGAAAATGAATTCTAAAGAAACCAAAAATTGTCTAATACCTATCATATGTAAAAATTCATCACACGAAAATTTCAACAAACCTTTACATGTATTTAAGTGATTGAATGTCAGTACATATGTACACATAGTTATCAAATCATTGAGGCATAACTATAATTTAAATCTACACACCTATAATACACACTGGATATCTCACTAGTCAAAAATAATAATATAATGCTCTGTAGAATAAATAGATAGGAAATGTGGCAACCATCATAATTTTTTCAATAATTCTCCAGATCCATTAGAGCTTAATCCTCGTTTTGTAAAGCAGCTATTTTATTTGGTTATAATATATTTAATCTAGTCATCTTTAGGCTTCAGGGGTTCCTCCTCCTCTGGCGTTTCATCCATACTGGATGCTGTGTCGGTACGGGTCTTGTCTACGGGGTATAACCTGTGAGCATTATGTGAGACTAGATTATTTCCTAGCAATTAAAAGTGAAGTCACAGATTTAAATTGTATGAAATGTATTTTTTAAGATCATAGGGGCAAATCATTAATTAGGATGATATCATTGGTTTTTGATGTCTAAGCTTGGACCTCGTACAATTATCTGCTCTATAAGACATGTTCTTCATACTTGATGTAGACGCGCATTCTCACAGATACATAAAAGTTTAAGATACAAATCTGGCTAATGTGCATTTCCTTTGGCTTTGACGAAGCTAAATGTTGTACCTATTTGTTATGTATACATGTCTTTGCAGTAAACAATCACAACCGCTCTGCGATGAAGACATATATCCTGCTCACTCCTATATTTTGACATCTGTAATAAACACTCACCAACGCTGATACACGAGGGACACCAGATCATCCCGGAAGCAGTCGACCCTATGCACAGTGGGCATGGTGATAACAAACGCAAACGTGTTGAAGGCCTTGTATATAAAGGTACATCTATCCCACTCTCTCACATACCTCGACACTGAACTAAACATTATTCTCACTCTTTCTCACAGACACAAAACATTCTGTAAATACCTTTCACCGCCGCTGATAGAGATACACGGGGAACACCAGATCATCCCGGAAGCATGCAACCTGATGCGCCGTGGGCATGGTGATGACGAAGGCGAACACGTCATCGATGAACGTGTTGAGGGCCTTGTACATGAAGGTATATCTATCCCACTCTTTCACCTTGTCGACATGTTATTCGATCTTTGACGAAGAAATCTATACCGCTCTTGCACATACCTTGTCGTTAAAGACAATATCCGTTTCTCTTTCTCACAGATGTCAAAATGAACTATAATGATATAACTACATAATATATATAATATAACTACTCACCACCGCTGATAGAGATACACGAGGAACACTAGATCATCCCGGAAGCAGGCGACCCGATGAGCAGTGGGCATGGTGATGACGAAGGCGAACACGTCATCGATGAACGTGTTGAAGGCCTTGTACATAAAGGCTCGCCACGGCAGCGCGGCGACGGACCGCAGCCGGTAGTTGACGAACAGCTGCGGCAACATGAACAGGAAGCCGAACGCGTACACGCCGTTCACGACGCTGTGCAACGCCCACGAGTACCAGCTGGGGAGGATAGGGTGGCATTATGTTTTTTATTGATAATAAAATAATAAACATAAGATATTTGTACACTTTTATGTCAAAGGTGCATACAATCATTAATGGATTGTATGCACCTTTTATCGCCCGTTTGCAATAAATAACCTGGCGCGCTCTCTGTGTTGCGAGCGGCTCTCAGCGGCCCTTGATCCAGCGCCCACATTTGATTGATTCAACGCACCTCCTGCACTATAGGTAAAGTCAGTAGTCGGCACTCAAGTGTGTACATTCATCATGGAGAAACTTCTCACGATGTTTACCTTCACCATAAAACAGTAATAATTAAATTCTAATACGCACAACATTTTCGAAAAATCAGTGGTCCATGCCTGACACACGAACCCTAGATTGAGATAAGATTAAAAGTCTTACTTGAGATTGGTCACAGATTTCTTACATACTTGCCACTTGAAATGAACCAATTCCAACGTAAACCAGTAACATGCAAATACAGTACAGTAATACAGACATCATAAAATTATTATTTCTACGGTACCTATTTTGCTTTTCATTACCACTTCAAGGTTGTCTAGAAGTCATCACTAATAAGCGTTAAAACCTTTTGTATTGTTTTAAAATTATACTATTCATTGTTGCTTTTGTTGTACTAGAATTTATTAGATATTATAATACATTTTGTATTACTGTTATGTTTTTTGAGTTATTACAAACCTTTTTCTTTTTGTTTTCGAGGGGGAAGCCTTTAAAAGTTACCCGACGTCGTGGGAGCGGCGCCAGGTTATGTGGGATTTTTACCGCACTAAAACCTCCTCGGTGGCCGTCCTCGACGATACAAGGAGTACTCTGGAGTCTCCAAAGGAACACAACCGGTGTCCTCTGAGCGCGTTGCCCTTTTGGGCTCACCTGATTCTGAGCGGCTAGGCCCACCGCACCAACTGGTTTTTACGACATTATGCGACCACACATCCGGGGCTTCCCCCGCTTCCCGGGGCGAGTTTTTATTAACCTAGACTTTTATTAAAAGTTTAATCGGTAAATATTGATGATCACGGGTGTATCTGTATACTAAGTGCTCACTTGGAGGCTCGTGGCATTTTTTTATTGCGCGATGGCTTCTCTGTCTTTGGCCATTTTACCTATGTGAAGTTTTGAACAGCAATTTGATATTATCACGTGGTACCCACGTGATAATATCTTGTGCGGCTCGTAGAGCGGCGAGCAGACCGCGCCGACCGCGTACAAACCGGGTAGAGCAGGTGCGCGAGGCAACGTCAGCGATACGCGCACTTGGAGCAGCGTCGTCACCTTCCACAGCTGAGAAACACCAGTCCAAACCGTGTCGCTTCAGCTGTGGAAGGTGACGTAATGCTACATGTTCTGCATATGCGTACCTCTTGTGCGGCTCGTAAAGCAGCGAGTAGACCGCGCCGACCGCGCAGAGCGGGTAGAGCAGGCGCGCGAGGTAGCGCATGGCCTCCGCGTCGGCCGCGGCCGTGCGCCGCTCCGCCTCCGCAGGCGCCGCGCGCCACACGCGCGGCCGCCCGCCCGCCAGCGACACGCGCACGTGCAGCACCTTCGTCACCTTCCACAGCTGGAACAACGGTTTAAATCGTTGATGGTAGTCGTCGTCAACCCGTTATTGTCCCACAGCTGGGCACGGGTCTTCTCCCAGAGTGAGAGAATTTCAGGCCATAGTCCACCGCGCTGGCCGAATGCGAAATGGTAAAATTTGTAAACTTTGTAAAATTTCAGGCCCTAATGATGTAATTGGATGTAGCGACCAATCACGGTTTTCGACGACTACACGGACCATAGCAAATGAAATGATATCGTTCATTTGCATAGGCATACGGGAGCACTTTATGCTACCACTGGATTGGAAGAAGACAAAAAGACCCTCGGAAAATAGACCAACGAAAAAAGCGGGTATGTGACCGCCCCTAAAACAAGTGATCCAAGACACGCACATTATTAAATTATGTCGCTCAAGAAATAAATTGATGAAAAGAAAATTCAACTACCAAAGGTTTATAACAGCTCTGTGAAACATACCCTCCTGCACATAAGTACGGGTCTGTCCAGAAAGAAAAGAAAATTTTCCGGTCTACAAGATACATGCTGTGGGCAGAATCTTTAGCTGTGACTAGATCATGGTCATGACAAAGTAAATGGTTCAATATGGACAGTATAAAAATTAAAAGATCACATATCGTGACCACCCGTATCATATAAAAAAATACATAATAGAACTGTTAAAACCATTCAACTTAATATCCGCCTTGAGTAATCCTTCAAACCAGAAAATAACAACCACAATGACAACAAAACATACCTCAATGACAGCACTGATGCCAGCCGGCACAAGCACCAACATCGAGGTCTGCTCGTCCACGAGATAGAAGAAGATGACCAGCTGCGAGAAGGCGCGCCACAGCACCGTGCGCGCCGATAACCCCGCCAGGGAGCGCTTGCGACGCCAGAACGACACGTCGTTCTTGAACGCTAGGAAGTCGAATAACAGCTGCAATAAACATAATTAAACGGTCATTGATTCAGTCACAAGTGCATGAAAGAAAACATTATAGTATACATAAATTTCTACCTTTGAAACATTTCTGTTTGAAATCTATGATTATCTATGATGAAAACTCAGTTTGAAGCAATACAACGTATATGTCAATATTATTATTTATAACGTTTTTTACCATGACAGTGTAACTATCACTTTTGAATAGTGTACCTATGAAACTGCTTTGTGACTATTCTGTAGTTTAAGCTTATTTATGGCTGCATAAAGAATCGACTGCTGACAGTATTTTTCGAACAAAACCAAAAACACACCGCCCGTTGGTCGCTCAAGCAACAAATTGGACGCCCAAGCAGTTAAAAACAGAACACTAAGCCATGGCTGTCTGTCCTCCAAAGGGATCTACTTCGAAAACATGTCCATACTTATATAATTTATTTTTTTCATAATCTATCACACAAAAAATATTAATGACATTTCCAGTTCTTTGACAAATCACAGCAACATAACACCGAAATGCAGCACTTTTGTTAAACATTTTTGAACACAATAATTTCTTATATCTATTTTATACACTTACATGACAGCTAGCAATCATTACTGTAGCAGATAACAGGTACAAATTCGTATCAGCGAATATTCCTTTGACATCATCGACATCTTTCTCACTGAAGCCCAGGATATGAAGTTGCTCTAAAGCGAGACGCACATGCAACGCCAGGCGGAGTGATCCAAACGACGCCGGCGACACACTCACTGTTACATTAACTTCTGAGGTGCTACTGTTCAACAGTTGCAAATGTGACATTCGAGATTTTAATACATTGTGCTGAATGATCGGCAGGAACTTTTCTTCTCTCACTCTGCGAGAATTACAATAGATGACCTAAATGACATTTGTTACAAAAGTAAATAAGAATAATAGGAATACTAAATTTTGGTCAAATTTCCATATTATGCCTATTTAAATATACTATAGTTCAAATATAAATGGCATGTATACAGCTATTTCTACATAAATGCATGTTTAGTACTGTTGTATTCTAGTTTGAAGCATGTCCCAATTATCTATTGCCAAAGTCAGGTATGAGTGATCTTGGAGTGATTATAGAGATCGATAAGTTGTAGTAAACACTTACTATAAGATGGACCTCACACTTGTTGGCTTTCTCCGTATTATCAACTCTTCTATATATATTTTTTTACTTTATGCAATAATTAATGATTGGTAGTAAATTAATTTATATATTTTATGTTATTAAATATTGTTTAAAAGTTATGAAATGTTTAGAAGCTACATGAACTACATGTATTTTAAAATTAGTGAATTAATTACCTCAAGTAAGGGTAGAGGTCACCAGGGATTCTTTTATAAGGGAGATTCAGGTTATCTGTTAGAATGGAAAGCGGTGCTATTGTAGCTATGTGAGCATATGGCTGCAAATTACTTTTTTTACTTGTCTCTTCAACCTGCAATAGGAAAAATAGATGATAATTAGTGGAAACACACATCCTATAACATTATGGTATCCTCAGTGTACAACTAATTTAAGCATAAAGTGTCCCTAGGCTCAGTGCCAGGCTAAGAGAAGCTTTTGATGGACTGAGATATACTTATGGCACGCACTTGCTTGTCATCATAATCTCAGTTATTGTACATGTGATAACATGGCATTGGGAAATTTGAATCTGAAAGCACTGGGTAAGAAAGACATACTTATTCAAGACATTCAAACTTAGTCAACTGAAGTCGTAACACGAGTGTGGCCGATCTTAGGTAGAATATAAATGTTATCTGGGGGTTTATTAGATGTATCTGGGTGGCAGGCCTTTTAACGTCAGATGAACTGCAAATGCCTTTAGTACTTCCATTACATTAATAATGAAGCACTAGAAGACTTATTAAGAATTTATCCCTTACTTTTGACTGCAAGAGGTTGAATGTGGCAGCTTGTGGCTCTGTGTATGTAACTAATGGGAGTGTGTGCACAGCTTCTGTGCGGAATATATCCTCGAAATTGTCGTAAAGGCGTCTCTCGTCAAGCAACACCGCGTGCATGTACAGTGTGCCATTGTTTCGCGTCTTACGAGGCACTTTCAAAGTTACAAGTCTGCAAAAGAAAAAAATTGTATTATAAAAATCTATTATTTGTTTATAATATGGAAATGTTGATTGCTGAATTTGGTCCTGTCAAAAGAATACTTTGTAATCAGGTAAAAGAAATACGTTTTGCTAGGTTTTTATAGCAGGACTTACATTGTTGCAGGATTCCGATAATCAAATTTTAAGGAAGTATGCACTTTGTTCACAGAGCCTCCAGATATTCCGCTCTGATAAGGATGCTCCTTCACTGAGGTGTATAGTACAAGATGCTGCACCGGATTTGAAGCTAAATAAGAGGAGAAACATCTTTCGCCACGACTGCACTCCGGTGGTATAAATATTTCAGTTAATGTCCATATTGTATTGATAACGTACACAGCAAATATTAAAGATAAAATAAAAGTAACTGATATATATTTCATTGTTTTATTTTATTATTTTGTAATAATATAAAATTTATTTTTTAACTTTTCTAACCGTAGACTGCGTGACGTCCAGCCGTTTGCATTCGATGCGAAACGTCAAACTTGTCAAAAACTAAAACGAATTGACTTTGACTTATTAATAGGTTTAATGTAGAAAGATATATTTTACAACAATAAATACCACGATTTACACAATACGACACAAGTATAATCTGAAATTATTTCAGATCAAAACAAAATAGATTAGAGGATCATTTTATGTCAACTGCAATGATAAATAGAATATATTATTAATTTTGTATATTTCATATACAAAATTATATTTTTCGACTTGTTATTTATAGTAATAGTTCTTGCAAAACTGTTAAATTTTATGAGAGTAATATTTAGGAATTATTATGAAAATATTTAATGCTAATTTTTAAAACGCAGTTGATAGTTGCCTTAACCGTAATATATTAGGGATCCGATATGGACGTTTAAGTTTTTTACTTTTATGATATTAAAAAAAATATATTTAACTAATGGGCGTCTCCAAACATTAAACTGGTGGGAGCAGTTGGTGTAAGAATTATTGGTTTTATAATTCCTAATGGGGGCGGCTGCTCCTATGGACGGCGCCTAATAGTCGTAATCTAATTACTACAATTTTTTTTCTATCTCAAGAGGGGACAAGTGCCCCCTACCTTTTAACAGAGATAACAATGTTTTAAATATTCATTTCATTTAAGTGCAGTCTTCTAATTTTTAAAATTACATTTTTGTACTGGGTAATATTAATTTTTTATTATTTTTTGATATTTATTTTTATGACAGGCAACACACATACCCAAATGGGCGACAGTGCAGGAACGTAATAAATCGGTGTCTCCTAGGAAATAATATTGATATTTCAAGAACATTGAAAAGTGCAAAAGGTACGTTGCTAACCAATTATTAATACAGTTAATGAAGTGTTGTGTGTGAATTACAAATCTCATAATGGTGTATGTGGCACAATGTTTTGACAGTTGTCATTGAAATACTTGATATTTTGTTTATATTTCAGTATGGGTGTTATTTATTCGTGACACCTCAATATCGTCGACCCGTATGTGAAATTCAGTAACGAACCGAAAAAATGTCAAAAGTTAGATGCACCTCGAGCCCCACTGAGTGCGGCCATGGACGCTAAGGACCTGAGGATAGAGTCTGCTCTGGGCGCGCACACCAACGATGGCAGTACAAAGTACGGCCCGAGCGGCACTACGCTCCAAAGTAATGGTAATAAACCGTATCATGATATCGGATCTAACCCGACAGCTAAAGTGGACTTGCCGACCGCGCGGCCGTGCGCGATTATAGGACCCGATAGAGTCGTACCACCGCACTCGATGAGCGATGGTTATCTAAAAAAAGTCGCAGTTGAACCATGGCCGTGCGCGGACAATATATACCAGCACCCACCTGAATATCCTCTTAAGCCAACAGATTACACTCCTCAGAGAAACATATCACCCAGACAAACATTTCAAGAAAATATGCAGCGTATCATGGTACCTCCAACATATGCATCTGTGAAAAATGATGATAGGAATTTGAAAAACTCAAAATCCATGCCTGTTGAGGCAAAATATTGTGATGTGCCTTATACTATTAGTCCTATAAACAATGAACCAAAAATTATCAAAAATCCTGAGGGACTTGGTCCCAATAACAATCCTACTTATGGACAGCCTATGCCTCAAAATTGGGCAGGCAGTGGTGTTAGTGTGAGGCCCCTAAGGCCTTATGGTGCTCCTGAATTATATCAGTATTCAGAATATCCGAACTGTCCTGCTCCTCGGGCAATATCAAT
>MOOZ01000198.1:584938-609345 GCA_002930495.1 Cecropterus lyciades | reverse complement strand
AGACCACACAGGAATGTGTTTGAAGATGTGCCTCAAGCGTACCAAGATCGTGTTTATCATGAAGCAAATTTAAGATTCAAGCCTTATACAACACCAAAGGAAAGACCTCACCAACATCCACAAGCAAGGTATGATTATATTGCTAATTATCCTAATACATTTCATCCGCAGGCTCTGTACCCACCACATAAATATGATTTACAGAAATCGTTGCCTCCACATCCATATACTGTTTATCCTCCAGTATCTGTGAAATATTTAGACAGAAGAATGCCTGCAACTCCAATGGAGAGATATCAAAGGTCTCCCAACCAACAAATTAACTTAAATCCACCTTTTTGTAACCAAAACATTCCACCCACATATGGGCCAGTCCCAGGGAACTGCATGCAAAACAGAGCATTTCCATATCCACAAGATCCTTCCACAAAACCTATGATCCAAAATAGACTATATGTTGATAATGGTAATGCCCGTAAATATTACCCTACTACAGAAAATATGTATATAAATGACATTAATAGACCTCATACAATAAAAAATGATATATTGTACCCACCCTATCCCTCTTACAATATACACTCACTTCCCCCACATCATATGTACCGAAAAGATAGTACCATGAAAGGATATGACCATGGTACTTCTTATAGGAATATTGAGCACTCAATAAGCATGAACTCATTATCCAGACTACCTTTACAATTTTCACCCCAAACAATATCAATATCTCCTTCTGACTCTAATACAAGCAATGATACTATACAAACTCTAAGTAATGCTCAAGAAGACTGTGGGTATGTTAGTCAGTCCTCTACAGCAAGTGTAAGAAGCATGGAATCTGGAATAAATCGAATATCGAGCGAGATATACAGAAGAAATGATTTGAGATATGAATCATTTCCACATACAAATAAATCTGGCCAAAAATTAGATGTAAATACTAGTTCAAAGGATAAAAAGGACCTTAATGTTAGACAATTTTTACAAATGTGGAATGAAGGAGATGATGAAGGTAATGATAACAATAAGGAAACATCAATTCAGAAGGATGCCACAAACTCTCTGGCTCATTATGAAGCTGGCAACAATCAGGAACAACTCTATGTTCTTGGCCTGGTCGATGTACCTAGCGAAGAATTGGGCAAATATGAGCATATAGAAAAAATCTCCAAGCTTCCAGAAAATATTAAAGGTTACAATAGTATTGAATTGCTCAATCAATACGAAAAGCTTGTTGAATCTCCAAATACTAATCAGTTTCATTTAACACCACCTCAACCAAAACAAAAAGATTTACTTGTACCAATGAGGAATACTATTGCAAGACAAGGAATAGAGGTTCAGCCCCGTCCATTATCACCTTTAGATGTTGAAGCAAAAATCAGTCAATCAGTTATTCATAAAGATGTGGGCTGTAACTTTGAAATAAGGCCTTGTAGTCCTCAAATTATGAATGTTGATGTAGCCACACCAGTTCATAATGTATTAAGTGAAAGATTAATAGAAAAAGTGGTAAACCCAATTGTAATGAAATCACCTTTGCAACACAAAATCGAAGAAGCGAATAATGATATCTTAAGAAATTCGCCTAAAGTACCAAGCTGCAAGATGGTTAACAATCAATTTCCTTCTCCAAATATTAGTGATGCATTAAAAACAAATTATTGTTTACATGACATGGAAAGTAACTCTGGAATTTGCCTTGCTTCTTTGCCGAGGTTGGATAATGACATTGAATTAAATTTTCCCGAAATTAATCAACAATTTATCAACGCAAACAAAATAGAAGCCATCAAAACGTCGTCCATGCGTGATTTACCTATATTAGACACGGAAAATGTTGACAGTTCAAATAAAAACAAAAATAATTTGCTTAATAAACCACTTAACTCTGAGCTTCTTAACTCAGGCTCAGAATCTGATAAAGAAGGCTCAAAACTGAGCAAATATAGGAAGCATAAAAGAAATAGTTCAATTACTAACGAAAGTAGCCTCAATTCCAATCAACCTGTATCACTTCTTAGAACTGATAGTGTTATTATTAAAAACCCAGATAATGCAAAAACTCAAGAAGGATGTTTTAATAATATGCCTTTAGTTAATAATAAACCCGACAATGATATTATAGTTAACCATGCAAACTTGATGGTTGAGGCAGAAAGAGCAATAGACTATTCCGATCGAAATTTTAAAGAATCAGTTAAAGAAAAGAGTAATGATCACACATCAATGGAAATATGCGAAACTGCAATTGATTTCAGTTTAAATAAAACTTATGAGGAACAGAGCAGTTGCATTAACAGTATAAATAGTTTAAGTGATTCATTAAAAAACAATGTTGAAATAAACAAAAATATATTCTCTGAGATTGAAAGTAACAAACATACAGTTCACAAGAATTCTAACATAAAATCACCTAAGTCTTTGAGCGAATCTGCTATTTCTGATCAATTCTCTATTATACAATCTAATTCGCCTACGCTAGGAGAATTATCATGCAATGATATGCTTAAATTAAGTAAAGTTCCAAACAAAGAATATTCATATAAAGAATTTAACTGTGATGTACTGAATAACAAGACAAATTTGGAGTCAATAGTTGAGGACAAACTGATTAACCTACACGATCACAGAGAAATAGTTACAGGTACATTACCACCTGAAGAGATCAGACAACAAATACATTCACCCATTTTAAGTATTCAAAATGATAATGCATTGGAGAATTTAAACTCTTCTAATAATGTATCCTTTAATGACTCAAATATAACTAATAATATTGAAAATGAAGTACAGAATTGCACATTAGAAGGCACAAAAGACTTAACAAACCGCATCTCTAAATCGAACCATGATTTAGTAGAAACAGATACTATAGAACAAAACTGCGTAAATCCTGTAATTATTGAAAGTAATTTTAGCTTGGTTAAAGGAGAAAACAATACAGAAGAAACGTGTTGTTCTACAAGTGCATCAAAGTTTGAAATCAACGACCCAAGTGAAATACTTGGCGAAGAAAAAATAAATAGTGCTAATCTCAATAGTATACAAACGTGTGAAATCATAAAACCTCATATAGAATCGGAAATATTTGACGTTCATAGCTCAGAAAAAGAAACTGGAGTTCCGAATAAAGAAGAGGAAAATTTGACATTGAAAAAAGATGACGAACATGACAATTATTATCGCGGTTCACGAAGCGATCTCGGTATCGAATTGATTAACGGGAGCTCTAGTGATTATCTCAATACGAGCAAAGATTTATCAACGAACTCTAAAGAAGATATTACAGACGACAAAAATAACAGCATAAATGACGATATCAATACCAAACTTGGCGAACATTGTAGTATATCAGATAAAGATAGTAATGGAAATAATTTTAAGCTAATTACATCAACTGATTTGAATTTGAAAAATGTTCTTTATTCTGATATGGTTAGTAACTTAGATACTGAAGAACCACCTGATATGTTAAAAAATAATAAATACGAGGAAGATGAAGTAAGTAATGAAGATAATTTGAAGCATATTTCAATGACTGGTTTTGACTTAGGAAATAAAAGAAGTTCAGATATGGTCACTAACTTCGAAAGTGAAGAGTCATCTGATATAGTAGATAATAAAAAAGACGACCAAGTTAAAGTTAGTCATGAAGATAATTTGAAGCATATTTCAATGACTGGTTTTGACATAAGAAATAAATCAAGTTCAGATATAGTCAATAACTGCAAAAGTGAAGAGTCATCTGATATAATAGATAGTAAAAAAGACGACGAAGACAAAGTTAGTGAAGAAGATAATTTAAAGGAAATTTCAATTACTGATTTTGATTCAAAAAATATACTTAACAATGTTATGGTCACTAACTTAGAAAATAAAGAGTCATTTGATATAATAAAAAAATGTAGAGACCAAGAATATGAAGTAAGTAATGAATACAATTTGGAGCAAATTTCAGTAAATGATTTTGATTTAGGAAATGTAACTAGTTCTGATATGGTCATTAACTTCGAAAATACAGGTTCAGCTGATTTACTTAAGAATAGAAAGGATAAACAAGATGAAGTTAATAATGAAGATTATTCGAAGCTAATTCCAACAACTGGTTTTGAATTAGGCATACCTAGTTTTGATATGGTTACTAACATAGAAAATAAAGTGCCATCTGATATAATAAATATTAAAAAAGATGAAGGAAGTAAAGTTAGTATTGAAGATAATTTGAAACTAATTTCACCTAGTTCTGATATGGTTACGAATTTAATAAATAAAGAGTCACCTGGTGTTATAAATAATAAAAAAGACAAACAAGTTATTGAAGCTGAAAAGCTTCATACTAACGTTTTAAGCACTTTTATCGCTGAAGAGCCATCTATTAACAATATAAAAGAAACTGTTATCTCCTACAAAAGCTCAAAAGAACCATTTTTAAAAAAGGAATTGTTTTCTCCTTGGCTTCAATATCTATTGCTACATAATGAGGGATTTTGTACTTCTACCACAAAAAATGAAAAAGAAAAGGTATTAGAATCAAATAGTTTTTCGTACGCAAACAATAATTGTCCAAACACAGACGAAGGAAATATCACGCCTATCCTTAAAGAGAATAATTTAGATCTGGAGCCTAAAACTACTACATACAGCGATATTATTTGTAAAAATAATGATAAACTTAGTAGTTGTACAAATCCTAATGTATTCACAGATTCAATATTGAGTGAAATAGTAACTGAAGAAAATAAAGAGTCTGATTGTCTAGTCAATACTATTGATATTGATGCAGATAATAGTAATCATAATGAAATAGTCCCAGAAGATATTAAAGATGCGGTGAAAATTAATGCTGCAGAATCTTTAGTAGAGTCGACAGCAGAAGCAGCAGATGAAACTAATGCAATTGTGGAGAATAATATTCATATAAACGTTAAATTATGTGAATATGTTAAAGAAAAGCCATCTCAAGCTGACCAGTCATCAAGGAATCGATTTTCTAGTAAATGTAGTAGAACTCTTAAAAGATCCTTATCAGAATCTGCTATAGAATATACAGCTTCTGACAGCATTAAAGATAGTGAAAACGATTTTATATATACTAATAAACGTTCAAAACTTGGTGATTCAGAAATTTTAGTGGAGTCACAGATGATCGCAGAAGATTTGAACAGCTTCATTCAAAGTAATCGCCGCAACTCCATATCTGCAATTTACAATGATGAAAACGTATCATTTTGCATTCTTATTGATAATGATTGCGTTTTAACAGAGGAAACTGAAAACTGCGAAAAGATTTGTTATACAGAAATACCGGAAGATTGCTTGACCACGTTTTGCACTGAAGCTGAGGCTGAAAACACTGATTTAACTGAAGTTATTTCTTATGAAGAAGGTGAACAGTGTGAATATAATAGTGAATTAATTTTAAATGAAGAAACTTGGGTCGACGATGTCGCATGTATGGAAACTGTATTTAACGACGACATCGCGGAAGACATTGAAATTAATGCACCATCATCACCTAAATACTCAGACACATCTGAAGATGAAAGTGAAAACAAAAATTATCCGTATAATGTTAACGAAAATGAACATACAAATAAAGTCAAGTATTTTTATGGAAATCAAATGTGTGATGATGATGCCCAATTAGTCGAAAAGTTATATAGAACACCACAAATGGATGTGAATAAAACACTTATTGATAGAGAATCTCAAATAACTGATGAATTCAATCGATATTACGATAACGAATCCTTAGAAAAAATATTGTCTGAATCAAACTCCCTAGATGCACCTTTAGTTCAAAATGATAGCAGTAACATTTCTAACACAACAGACAGTCATTTTGAGTTACCGAGTTGTATCATTAATGATGATGTTCATGAGGATAAAGAGAATTTAAAGGAAGCAGAAGAAGAACCTGTTTATGAAAGACATTCAACGGAGGATTTGGAAAATATAGTTGAGACAAAAAATATTGATGAGCGCAAATCAAAAGAGTACGACGATATCCTTGTAAATTCTTGTGAATCTAGTAGTGATGTTTCTTATCGCAAGGAAGGAGAAAGATTGCACTATGCAATATCTAGTTCGCCCGAAGTATCATCTACTACGTCCGAAGAAAAGGGTTCAGGAATACTTCTTAAAATAAGAAGTTATAAAGGAACTAAAATCTCAGAAATAAATGAGATGAGTGCAAGTTTTAATCAAACATACTTACAAAGCTTTCACAATTGTAACTACGGTTTATCTACACCAAGGCCTTTAATAACAAAAGCTGCTCAAAAATACATTCCACCTTTAAAAGAGACCATACGTGATCTGAAGGTAAAACTTCATTTACCAAAACAAAGTCTATACAAATTACAACAATTGAAAAAATCCAAAGAACAGCCAAAGACAAAAACGAGTCATACTAAGCCTTACACTAAAAATATACAGAAAGAAATTCCAAAGAACACTAAGCCTAAACCTAAGTTCGAGGATGTCCTGAAAAGTATTGATGAAATTCAGTTTAAAATGCATAAAGAGAAGAATAGAAAGTCAAAACAATCTATACCAAAAGTAATAATAAAGAAGAACCAAAATGGAGCCCATTATGCAAGCACCCAGAGTAGAGAAACGTTTAATCCGGACTTAACTGGGAGGAAATGGCAGCCATGGGTATTCTTGGAGAAAAGCAGTTTTATTGATGAAATGGCTCTGACACAAAAGTTTAAAGCCATATACAATCATAGAAAGAAAACGTATGTTTTAGCAGAAACTTTTCGAAAATATAAATCTATCAACAATTCAAAATCGATTTCCAATTCTAAATTTGTTATATCACATCCTAAATCAACTAACAATATGTCGACAGGAAAATTGAAATACACAATTAGGTTGAAACATAATTAAGCTTTCTCAAGTTGTAAGTTCCTTGGGACTAAATAATTTCAAGAGCCATATTGGCTCTCTGCAAATCCCACCCTTTCACGGTCTCATATAATATGTAACATTCCTATGTTCCAACTAAACCTTAGTTGAATTTAGTTACCCAAATAAGTTCGTTACGTAATTATAGATTATATTTATCAAATTATTATATTATATAATACAAAGCCAAATTGTAGACGAGCGTGATTATAACGACAAAGAAATATTAACCTGCTTTAATCGTAAGATATATTTGGTCAGATCTGTATTTTGTTATTTACACTACAAATTTTATTAAGAGTTTATAAAGTCATTCCATGAAGTGATAATTGTTTAGTTAGACTTAAAGTTTTGGACAAAATTGTCTGTATGCATGTATGGAGTCCAATATGCATTCATCAAAGTGACATTTTAGAGGTAATTGAAAGTTAATGAATATTAAGTGCCCGGAATGATGATTTTAATTACGATCTTAATTCGGTTATTCGGTCCCACCACACACCAATATACCATATTGCTTCAGCAATATATTATTGTGTAGATTTGTTTATTTAATGTATAAAATTTGATACAAATGGTTTTGACCGTAGAAGGTTGTCATTCTTAGTAACCAAGTTATTTTCGTTTGTAACTGACACATGTAGAGAGTCAATCCATAATTTTATAAAATGTCACTTTGATGTATGCAAAATTATTACTAAAAGACAAATTAAAATATAATTTATTTATTAACATGAAAACAAATCCAAATCATAGATATATTAAATGCATTAAAATGTAAATATTGAAGTTGTGTTAAAGTGTAAATATTTTATAATAATTCATAAGATGGTAGCGTAAGAGATATTATAATTTGATATTCTATAATTAAGCGTAGTGTGTTAAATCCGCATTAGATTATCGTGTGGCGTGAATATTGTGCTAATAGAATTATTTACATTCATTATGTAATTTATTGTTTCTTTAATTATTTTGTTTATTTACTGGATATTTTATTTTAAAAAATATTTTATTGTTATGTCGTCGCTAACTTGCGATGATTACTATTTGCTCACGTAAATTCTAAACACATAATTATAGTGACTATTTAAGTGAGGGGTAATTTTATAAAATTAGTCTAAAGTACAAAGAACACTACTTTTGTAAGATACCACATTGTCCGTCATTGTATTTTAGCATATTTAGTAAAAATCATAATATATTTATTGGTATATTTTATTATGTGTAAAACTATATTGTTTTGTAACAATATTGTCGTAAAACAGTGTTTAGTGCTGGCATAAAGCGTGAAATGAGTAACCAATACTCAAACAAATATATTTCTACCTTAAATTGTATGTATTACATATCGATAATGCTCATCAAAAATGAAAAATAATAAATACAAAGTATGGAAGCATACTTGTGTGAACTTTTGAGGGCGACCGTTTGACCGTGTGATTTGTGCAATGATAATACCACTGAGAGTCGCTTGGCAATTGAAAAAAAACCTCATTTAGCAGTGCACTAATTATCCCGTTCTTTTTGAATTACATCTAATAACAAATGCGGTTCAGAAGTGTCCATATCTTAACCTTAATATCGGTGTTATAAAGAGTAACCAAGATTGCCGAATTTGTTCAAAGGACGCCCCCATACTTATTATATATCGATAATTATGCACCAATTGTTATGTTGCATTATGCATGTGACAAAACATATTCATAATACCTTTTGATTTGTCCCTTTTGTGACACGAAGTGCCTGAATTTTATTAACAAAAATATACAAATGATAAAAATATACACTTATTACATATATATCTACAGTTTAAAAGATTACAACCTATGTATATGTATGTACGTGCTTAAAAGTATATTGTGTAGTGAAACAGTGCCTTTACAGCTTTGTATAAAAATCACGCTTTTGTGTGTGTTTTGTGTTAGTCTCCGTCTTTGCTATAATATTAGGTCGTATATTTTCACTGGAGGTGCACGGCGCTGTGTGAAAAGCGAGTTGTTTAAACTTACAATTAACACATTGTTAAAGTTATTTCGACACTAACGCGTATGTTTGAACAGCTCCTTATTTAATTATATAATAACAAATGTGGAAATGTCCGCAATTAAATGATTTCACGTTGTTTATAATTATAACGATACATTTTCCGCATCGTTTATAATGGATTTTGTAAATTATAATATTTATGTATGTACGATAAAAATATACCAAAGTAGGTATCAACTAAGCTATCCTGCAAAGAAATTGAAAGAGTATCTACTGATCTCAAGTATCTACTTTCGTGTGATTGTGCCTAATCCATTATAAATATAACATATTTTTATATTATATACAGGGTGTTAATTAAAAATATACCAAATAATGTGCTTTTATGTTTAAGCAAGTGCTGCCTTCGTAGATTACTGTAAAGTCGTAGATAAATGAGATACTGATGATACCATGTTTTACATTATGTTGTGTAATTAATTGGACTGTTTATTTATTATAGATTTGTTATAAAGATTTATTCAGTTATGATTGTTGTTAAGGTGGGTAATTTAGGTGTAAGGTGATGGAGTCGTGCTTGTTTGGAAGATGTACAAAGTATCACCTTATCTTAGTGATTAGCTTTTGTGAGATGTTATGTTACGTGTTATAATTTACCTTTACCTTATTTTTAATATATGGGTCATTCCAAAATATTTTGAGGCTGAACTTTACTAAGTATGGTTATGTAATTTTAACTCATATTTTATTTGAGGTGATAAATAGAACGTTTGTTACGCACTCTTGAGTGGATTGTTGAGTTTATTCTTCTTGCACTTTGTTGGCCATTGTTATGATATAAGTGATTCGATTATTATATATTTTATATAGTTAAGCACTGTTGAGTTAAGGGTTATGGAAATAGATTTAATGATTAAATAATACTTTATATAAGTATTTGTTTCTTCTTAGTGTTATAGCATATCTTTTAATGCCAGTAAAGCACGTGATAGTGTTTCGTGATAGACGTATGTATAATTATAATGAAAAGTTAAAAAAAAATCCTTAACAATGTGTCGTGAAGTGTACACAAAATCTAGATATTTTTAATGGGATTTATTGTTTTTGAGTGGTACCTAATTTTGAAAACTGTTCTTATATTGACCAAATAAATGTGTTCTAAATAAAACGACGAGTATTATTTACTTAAAGACGAATTTATTTATGAAGATACGATAGATTACACGGGAATATTCATTTTTACAGCTTCTTGACGAATGGCGCTGACAAAATCTTGATTTATAATAAACACGAAACGAAGGCCCGCGATCTGTGAACAAAAATAAAACGTAAAAAAGCGTACGAGACAAGCGTATATCATATATATAAAAAAAGTGAGACCGAAAGGAACCGAACTCAAAATTTGAACAAATTGAGATAAAAACTTAAAACCTACTCTTAATAAGGTAAATCAGTGTTCCGTAAACTATTTGTGTTCAAGGAACATCTAGAAAACCGAAAATTTTTGAAAGTACGCTACAAAATATAAATCAGTTTTAAGTAAATTAACATTTTTTATTAATCGACGAAACAATATTTATTATGAATCAACAAAAATATTACAACAACAAACGTTAAATTGAAGAAAAGGTATTTAATGGGGAACATGAGCCTGTTTCGTTGAGCATAGGTGCTCGATATTTGGAGAAATCGTTGACAGGGCTGCTCTCATCTTCGTCGATTATCCAGAGACATACCCTTTCTTTGGTTTTCACTGTGGTAATGGTCGAAAATCCTATCACATAATCGTTGCGAATGGTATAAACTTAGAAAGCAGTGTGTTCATTTTTCAAACATAGCCAAAAATGTTCTGACTGTTTTTGAAAATTTAAATTTTGCGATCCGTTTTCATTTCTGTCAGTAAGTGTCCAAAACGAATGCTCTCATGGAAAGAACTTATTGTCACGGTATTCTAGTGTTCCGCTGTATACACTTTACGGAACACTGATGTAGACTACAAAAGGGTTAATATATATAATAAAAAGTCACGATTTCGTGCAAGAAAAGGACAAACATAAATGTTACACTAATAACCAACACAGTTACACTAATACACACTCAATTTTTACCCAACTACGTCAGGAAGGTTTCTCGAGAATGTTTCTAGAGCGTATGTATGTTGTGCCTATTTCTAAGGCACGTGCTACAACCCGAACGGCTTTACGGATGTGACATTTGACTATCATGGGAATCGTCTCAGTATGCAGGGTAAAGGAACGACTTTTTTAATATCATGACCATTTAAGCATACAAAAACACCCGATTACAACTTGGCGTCAGACAGTCGAGTCATTTTTTTTTATCAGTACTTCTTGTTTGAACAAATTAGTGCGACATGTGTCGTATAAAGAGCGCTTAATTCACCGGATGTGAAGTGTTTTAGATGGGTATGTGTAACCTACTCGCAAATAAGTCGAATCCAGAATTTGAATACACATGCGTTGTTACCGACAACCAAGTTGAATAGATTAGTTGTGGTTATCGGTTGTTATGCCCAGAGAGGCAACAAGAAGATTCAGAGCCACTTGTTTGGCCACTTTGGTACGTTGAAATTGGTATGTGTAAAAGATTTTAATTTTAGCATTTATTCATCAATGACACATCTTGAAAGTAGTAATTTTTTTTGATATCTTACATGAGCATAGTAAATGCATTTTATTATTAAAGAACTTTTCACTTTTATTTGTACATTTTTACATTTCTGTAAAACCTTATGAAATCCGTATCCAAGGCCAGTTTCCAATGTAACGTTTTGTATATGTTGTATTTTGATTCAGCATAAACCTAGATGAAACAAAATATAACCAACATGGCAATAACCGTAAACATTGCAAGTTCCGCGTTTGCCATGGTGTTTGTACCGCGGCCTCGACCGCACCGTGCCGTGTCAAAGGCATGGAAAGTGAATACACACCATCGTTTCATGGAATTCTAGGGCGCTTAGCTTTAACTACCGTGACAGAGATCGTGCATCAACATGAACGTTTGTCAATATGAGCGTTTTATAACGCGTAACATTGATTTTCTGTACATTCAAATGTATTGATTTAATAATCATTTGTCCAGTTTAATCTTTATCCAAAGAACGATTGATTGAATAGTAAAGATTTTGACACGTTTGGATTAAAAAAAAATCTAACTACATTATTCTTAAAAAGTAAAATATAACCACTCACGTCAATAACACTATTGTGGTTGAGTTTCACTTTGTTCCCCTGTAACACGGGGCGTCCGTCCACGAAGATCGGCCGCTTGCCTTCCGAGGATATGAAAAAGTCTCCGCTGTTCCGTAGCCGGATCGTCGCCTGCTTGCGAGAGACCTTCGCCGCAGGACCCTCGAGCGTCAGGTCCACGTCGATCGTGTGATCCCTGGTGCTACGCCCCACCGCGATCTACGACAATTATAAACTCGATTTATAAATGCCAATAAATCATAAAATACAATTGATATTTTCTTACGTATCTTTAGGTGACAACCAAAAAGCGGCTAAGCTTAAAAGTATCTATAGTACAAGTTAAATGCATTGTAGGTACTGAAAACGTTATTAAAAGTATTATTTTTTCCTCTTTGTATGTTTTTATAAAGATCTGAACATAGATATATACGTTAAGTGAATTTCAATGAGTGTCAAAAGTAAGGTCGAACAGTGCGTTGTTGTAATTTTTGAAGTTTTGATATTACACACTTGACGTCATAAATTAAATTGAGTATTACAATTAAAAGAATACTTTAATATCAATTTCAATCATCACTTTGTATAATAAAACAAAAGTAGTGATAACTGGTAACACCTCTCAACTTCTTTATCTTTCATCAAATAAAGATATAGATTGGTTGTTGTTATGAAAGTGGAAATACAAACGGTGAAGGTATAATACCTGATATTAAAAGCTTAAAATTATACATTTGATAAAAACTATATGTATTTAAAATTTATTCGTATGCTACTGATAATAAACACTCGTATAAAAACGTTATCTAAATTATATTTTGTTCGTATCTCAAGTAAAACATAAGTAGATGTTATCAATTTTACATTGCAATTTATATGTTATAATTGTATACAATATTTTATTATTATTTTGCGCTGCTGTGTTCTGGTCTGAAGGGTGTGGTAAGGGAGACATACTTTTCCGAGGCATTCCATCTCAGTCCTCAGGGGTAACAACGCATCTATGGCCAACCTTAGATGAGACTTTGATCTTACCTAGGGTTGATTACAGATGTCTATGGGCGGCAGTACCATCAGGTGGGCTGCATGCTCATTTGCTACTTCTATACAATAATATATATATATATATATACCGGTAATTATTACAGGTAGAATTCTTTGTGGTTTAACTCCAGAAGTACCATCTCTTATTCATGCCTAACAGCGGTATTATGGGCTGTTGTGTTCTAGTCTAAAGGGTGTGGTAAGAAACATAATTAG
Source organism: Cecropterus lyciades (assembly GCA_002930495.1). Lineage (NCBI taxonomy): Eukaryota > Metazoa > Arthropoda > Insecta > Lepidoptera > Hesperiidae > Cecropterus > Cecropterus lyciades. Next base: position 595,969 of record MOOZ01000198.1, on the reverse strand, counting down.
CCGAGGCGTTCCAACTTAGTCCTCAGGAGTAGCAACGTACCTGGGACTAACATCAGGTATATAGTTCCAGATGTCCATCGGTCACAGTGCCCACTTACCATCAGGCTCAGGCCAACTACTTACTTTCATATTATAAAAAATGTATAAGTAATATGTAAAAAGATCTTACTACTTTTTAATAGGTAAATTAATATATAAATAACAGAAGGACGAAGAATGATTTTAAGGAAGTTTTATTCATATGAATCGTTAATTTAATGCAATTTGGATTGAATTTATTTAAAAGCCACTGGAATTGCCAGCTGTAAACATGGATTATGTGATGGTACAAAATTATTTACTCTCGTAGTTTTTAAAAATTCATTCCCAAGAAATATGTAATACATTAATTTTAAATTTAGGTTTTCCTCTAAGATAAAAACTGATAAGCGTACTTGTTATTATTTAAAATAAATATTCTCGCCTTGGATATGCGTGTGAATATCGACTTATGAGTAACACACACGAACTATGTAGTCAATTAACAACTATAACGCGATTTTATCATACACATTATATTTATTTATGAACATTGATATCAAACAATGGCAGATACATAGGCTGTAGTAGACATAATAAAGTTTTAAACAACGGCATTGAAATGGGTAGTTTATTTTAAAAAATGGAGGGTAAGAAAAACATTAGACAGTTTTCTTTCATGTAATTGAACTTCTGTTAATTGCAAAGAGACTGCCAAACATGCGCTTTCAATCAATTTCATATTGAAAGTCCTATATAAAATCATATTCGAAAAAAAAAACCTCATACTCGAGACAGGTACAATTCATGACGATCAGTAGCGTAGCGTGGGGGAGGCAGAGAGGAGATAGGGACGCCCCGAGCGACACATTTTGAGTGGCAGCAAAATTTCCTTTTTCGTAATATATAACCGGTATTTTTATGTAGAAAAATCTCGAAAGTGCAAGTTGCGCTCCCGGGCGGCATATTTTGAGAGCGGCAGTTTATTTAGGTTTGGCGACCGTGTTTTTGTCGATTTGTTGATTTTTTTTTTACAAATAGTTGAGTGGTGAACTCAACTTCCGCCCTGGGCGGCATAAGCCCACGCCATCAATGACGTACCCTGATGTCGATCTTTTAATCGCCATCTGTCGCCAGCAACCAACAACCACTCCTGGTGGCCCCCGGGTGACAGACATGGACATAAAATGTCGCTCGTTTGTTACCTCTCTAATTTGTTAAGCAGCCCTAGTGTTACGCGGAATTCTTATCTTACCAGAACATAGAACGGCATCCACCGACAATATTTTTGTACAACTATGTACTTTTTAATCACGTAAATATTTGTTTTTAACGCTCAACACTAACGCTTATAGCACGATTGACGCTTGGAGCGAATGTGTGGCCGTCGTATAAGAGACCTTTTAACAATAAAAGTAAATTATAAATAAAATTCTTTACAAACTAAACAATTCTAGTTATAATATGTATAATAATGATCGTAAAATAAAGCGAATGGTATGTTAAAATATTACCTTAGCATTTCCATATATGCGATATCACAGTAATTATTGCCGTCGCTGCGTTGCTTGTGTGCACAAGTGTTAATTGACACGCTTAATTAAAAATGAAAACCCGAACGTACAAATAAACCACATATTTCTTATTATCGAATGTTTATTCGACGCAAGGTCGAAGTAAGATGACTCTATACAACGATACGAAACGCGGCACCTGAGGTAGTAATATAAATTTACTGTACGTAAAATAATACAATATTAAATTAATATGCAATATTTAGTAAACAGAAGTACAACACCTGGTAAATGAACACGCAAACTGAAAATTACGAATGAAATCGGACCTTCGTTCATATATTGCGTTATAAAATTCAAATTAGATGTTCAACGCCCGCCTAATTCATCCAAGGTGGCTACAGTACAGCCATTGGCCCACTAAACGTTATTTAATAACAAAAACAATAATTTATTAATTAATATACACTCAACATGATTAAACATAAAAGCAATAACAATGGCATTAATTATATAAGAGAAAAACCCAAGATTACAAGAGTTCAATAATACTGCCCCAGTGGCTCATACATATCGTGTACTCTCAACAAATTGCGCGATTGGTACGAATCAACGATTAAATAACTTTTTACCGCGAGCGTACCGCAAATACGCGCACATTATTTTCAACACAAACAAGATAGGAAGGTGTCGACGCTAATGCCGGCGATAAGCTATCAGTGGATGGATCGTTACGCCGCGGCCACTATCACCACGCGGCGACCAGTCGCCTGCCAATATAACTGCGCACAGTATTCTTTGCATCAGTATCTAATTGAGTACTTATTGTACGAGTATGTACTCTATCCTCTCTAAAAATTTTAAGGTTTGTAACTTATTTTTTTTATGTCCTCAGATATTTATTTCCCAAAAGTAAACAAAACGAAATTGTAATTATTTTGACGCCTCTCTCATGTCACTTATTGAGTTCCTATTAACGTGTCGACGATTAACCATTTCATAGTTTACTGCCATGTTATAGTTTCATATTATTCAATAATTTCTTAATGCAAACATTTTGTTTATCTGTCCATATCAATGTAACTGCCTTCACATGCTTACAAGTGAGCTTGGGACAAAAACTATCAAATTCGATCACAGTGTTTTTATATAACGTTTTAAATGTATCAAAAAAATGTTAGCTAGTCCCCGTTTAAATGTGAACTAGAACTTGCATCTAGTGTATCTTTAAACGCCCACTTATCGATCACACCTATTCATGAAAGTCTGTTTAACGTTATATTGCTAACGAGACTGGACTAGAAGCTGGATCATCATGTAAATGTTTCCTTTTGATGTTTCCGTACCCAAAGGGTAAAAACGTGATCCTATTACCGAGACTCCACTGTCCGTCTATCAGTCACGAACCAGGCTGAAATCTCATGTACCGTGAGAGCTAGACAGTTGAAATTTCCACAGATGATGTATTTCTGTTTCCGTGATACAACATGCCGTAAAAGCAGAACAAAGTAAATATTTAAGGAGGGCTCTCATACTACAAACGTGTTTTTTTTCGACATTAATAACGGCCATTAATAACGCTTGAAATATTCACAGAATACTTAATCATATATTCACTTTAAAAATAAATAATTACTTGTCCATATTCCACGATTCGCCAACCTTTGATATAAAAAGAAACCTTGAAGCTAGTTGGTATGTCAAACTCTAGAAATTCAACTATCAGTACCGTTTAAAATATTCACCTGGATCCTAATGTAATAAAAAGGAATAAGCTAGTTTTTAGATTATGCTACTGAACTGAAAACCTCAGTACTTTTGTATCGATAGAACAAATAAGGGTTCTTTTACATCTATAGAAATCGAACGTGCCATGGCAGACAAAATCAATAATATTCTGTATAGGTTCAAAATATACGGCCTGTCTGCACGGTAGTGTTTTAAACATTGTTACCCGACTGCGTCATAAGGAGGGTAATGTTTTATAGAAAGCGCTCCTGCCTCATTCAATATTGGGACATACCATAGACTTAAAATTACATTATTTCGGCTATGATATCCTATATCTACGGTAGATACATAAGAGGCTAAAACCGCACATGTATAAATTAATTAATGAATATATAAACGGTCAAAATTTCGAATATAATTCAACATTTAGCAAATAATTCGCAAAAGTACGTTGAGACATGAGGATAATTCAAAGTTTTGAGCTCAAAACTGCGATAAGGCGTACAATTGCTGATCAATCGCATTGTACTTCACTTCCCACAATACAATGTAAGTACATACATATATAAGTATAGTTCCACAGCAACCTTAGAGAAGGGTATTGTTTCAAATCTCGACAATAAGCACGTGAGCACGTCTCTTTTTTGACTGAGTTAATCTGAGATATAATAATATATGTACCTATGTATTACTCGCGGCGGTTTCTTCCGCGTTTAAAAAACTTAACATAACTTTAAACTTTAAACTTTGATTGAGTAGATGGATTTTAATGAAATAAACACCTCAACTAAATGTAAAACACAACAAATAAATGATACCTGAAAATATGGACTGATATATCAGTTCTTAAATAAAAGTCAGTAGTGTTGGTTTGATACGATTTCAAATACACAAACGAACAATAATTATTCATAGATCTAAAAATTATTGAAATTTCTATTATCTACTTATTCTCTGCTTTGTAAGGCCTGGAAGAAAAACTTTTGAAAACCATTAATTCTATCAATAGTTGGCAATTATTTTAAAAGGGAGGGTACCTCCCTTTTAAAATAAAGAGTCCTTTTAAAATAGGGTCGTAAGCAGTATGAAGATGACGCCTCGTCTCCATGTGGCAACCTTCCAAATAGGATAGGGGCCGAGCCAAGGTCGGACATACATAAGTTCTACAGCTGAGGACTAAGTTTGATTGTCATATGCATGTATGAATTATGACAACGTTTAACTAGTACAGCGCGAACACAGTTAACAGACAAAAGAGCGTTCAAATGTTAGAAAGTTATACGTATAGTAGTAGTTATATAATTTTGGTGTTCAGTCGGATTATAGTTTTGAAATGATATGAAATAAAATATCTTTATTTTGTATAAGCCTACGGGGGCACTTACAAATTCTCAGTTACAACATTTTTTTAACACTACCACCGGATCGGAATACGACCTCGAATGAGAAGATCTGGCAAGACAATCAGCGGGATTTTCTTTCTTGTTTGTATATGATTTTAACAATTTGTTTTGTACATAGCAATAAAAGCTAGTTAAAGTATCTTGTCTTACATTTGACTAAGCATGAGGCTTGTTAGTCAAGAGAATCTCAGTATATTTAAGTTCCCAGGCTCAACGCAGTATAAAGTTACTGCAAACTCCGCGGAAGGTATTTACAGGCCGGTGTCCGCCACGTAAGCAATTGTTAACGACACTAATTACCATTTGCTCGTTGTATGTTCGCGTACTTTACATGCTGTACATTTTGAAGAACCATAATAATATGAATAAATAAAAAACAATACCCTTATAATGATATCATCCTCAAATTAAATGCCTGTCTCGTCTGAGCCGTATTTACCCAGATAAGACAAATACGCCCATAAGAAATACTCAAGGTGTACCTATGTATGACAGATTATACTGATGTAAATATGACCAGTGAGATATTTGAACCTGATCTTGACAGACTGGTGTTAACCAAAAGTGTGAAGAATGATTTGTTACAGTTAAACAGGTGATCTAACCTGTGGCTATACCTACATACGTGTCATTCTTGAAATTTGGTATGACAACCCTCTCACTCGCACTGTTTTTCAATTTTTACAAAGAAACCAAAGATTTTACACAAGAACCAAAGATTTTTTTTCAGAACATATTTATAATTTTTTCTCAACAACATATACATAAAAAGGTATATGTTGTTTTTTGGGTGAAAAATTGTGTCACTACCTGTATAGTAGATACTTACATTAAATTAGCGTGAAGGTGTTACAATTGATTAATCAATAATAATTAAATTAATTTGTATGAATATTTAACAGAATTGCGTCAAACGACTATCCATTTTATTAATAAGGCAGACTGACGTATGTAAGTAGATATTCACTTATAACTAACTCCTCGCTAAGTACAATCGAAGTCAAAGGTCAACTAACTGTGAGTTGGGATTTTGAAATAAGGAGGGAGTTCCAAATAAAACAAGCTCGTTTTATTTTGAAAACAAGCCTCCTACATCTATACTTAAGGCGTATGACAACTGTTAGTCGGACCAATCTGAATTCAAAATTTATAGGCAAGACAGGATAGTCTGTCGGGTTAGCTTGTAATTGTTGTAAAATTTTTACCTGTTAGCTTGTAATTGTTGTAAAATTTTTACCTGTTCATATTTACAAATGTTTAATGCCTTTACCCAATGACACTGTAAGTCAAAAAGATAATAAAATTGCATTATCCGGTTTACGTAAAATAATGTAATGTAATAATAAAACAATAATGTATGTAGTAATTTTAGCGTTCCTAATATAATATCAGCCAAATTGAGTCTGATATCTATCGATATCAATCGAGAGCTTTTTGCGTTACATTTAAATAAAATAGGTACATTTTTAAAATATACAAGTAGCTAGAGCATGCACGCCGTCTGATGGTAAGTAGCCACTGCCGCCCATGCATACCGTAATCAAAGGCGTAGCCAGGATTCTCTATGGGGAGGGGCAGATCAAGACAGACGAAATGTTTCAAATAGAGACTTTATTATTTAAGCGTGGTTTTAATGGGTATCTCACATTAAATGTGGGGCTGAAAATTAGAAACAAAAGACGAGAATTCGTTATAATTTGAGGAAGAATCTGCGCGGTTATACGTCAACTTATTTCGTGCACAGTTTTCTAGCGTAGACCTCGTAGTCCAGTTATTCTTTATATACTTCCATTTAAAGTTATTTTGTTAGTTTCACTTATTATTATTAGTGACATAGATTAAAGTAAGAAAAAACGCATTTTTTGTCTGTGACCGACTCTCTTCTTCAGCTGCCCGTACTGACTACGCCCATGCCCGTAATCAACTCCAACAGTTGCGTAACTATCTCTGAGAATATATGATGACAAATATGTCTCCCTTATTCATACCCTTCAAGTTAGAAGACGGTAGCGCTCTACACAACTATAATTAGGCAGAAATAGTATGACGACAGTAGCTCGAGTCAAACAAGTTCCTATGAACATTTTATAGTAAAAAATCAAATGTATTCAAAAACTTTACTGTACCTCTCCCCAAATTCCGTGTATGGCTCTAAAGAAGTGAATTTAAATATTTACCAACTAATTATCTGTTGTTAGTACGTAGTATTTAACATGGACACTATAATATAAGTGTCCCAGTTCAATATCCTTTCGGACTATAAATTATATCGAAAATAACAGTTAATATATTATATTACTAGCCGAGCCTCGTCGTTTCAACCGCGTTAAATAAAATCTAACGAATTATAATAATTTATATCAAATAAATGAAAGTTTGTAATCATTTTTGATCGAGTAGATTTATTTTAGTATATAAATGTAATAGATCCTTAAATTAATTTAAATCGTTTTAGTTTGATGCGATTTTAAACACAGGCAAACCGACAGACAAAATTTCTAAAATTTATTGCAATTTCTATTATCACTTATTATCAACTCTCAAAACTTTTTTTTAGCAAATATATGCAAGGTACAGATACGTCATTCCTATAACAAGTATGGTTGAAGCATATAGTTACAGTAACTAAACTAAAGGTGTATTAGTATGAATTTCACCACAGAGACTGAAGTCTAAATTAAAATTCACGATAAGTAACGGTTATCTCTATGAACTAAGCCTAACGATAAAGTTCATGACAAGAAGTCAGGATCGCTTGCTTTGAGGAAATCAGGTGGAAAAACTCACGTACACAACTAGGCAAAGCAAAAGAAGAACAAGCTATCATCTCCGAGTAAGGTACATACTACTTGAAAGAAGATGCGAATCACACGTGAGGACATTCCGATAATACATACAAGTAAATACGAGTATGTACTCGATACTTTTGTTTCGATACCTAGTACTTTTGGCATCGATATAAATCTTGCGCTACTAACTACTATCGAAATGAAATCGAAATATCGTATAGAATCGAATCAAACTGTACGAATGTTATTTAACAATTTTTGATTTCTGATACACCTTCCTTCGTGAACAAGTCAGACTATGGAATGGGATGTAATGAAATTAATATTTCCCTGGTTGTATAAGTTTGCCCTAAAACATTTAATTGTTGTTGCAACATCAGTTCCAAGTGAGTACTTATTTTCCAAAGCGGGTGCGACAATGTCACAAACAAGGAACATAACTTTACTCGTAACAAATAAATCTGTGGCTATTATTTTGAAACTGTTTATATTTAATTTTTTATATTGATGTCATGAACATAAAAATAAAATGTATCGATATGAGTAAATATCGATACTTTAAGGATATGAGTCGGATAACAATTTAAGTACTACTTAAATGTGTAAATATCGATGCCTTGTGGGTATCGGAACGTCGGAATATCGGACGATCGGAATGGTTACACATACGGAGGGCACACACTGATTGGAGTAACGCCAAATATTAGATGCATATATGTACAGTGAAAACTAAAAGAGCCAATTTTATATGGATATTATTAATAAAAATCTAAAATATTTTTTGTTACTTAAATGACGAAGGAAATCAACATGGTTGAGTATAGATTGTACCGTTCGTATTAGAAAATCGATGTTATTTTTATATTACAAACAACCAGAATATATGAAATGTGTATTAACATCGATTTTATTATCGCGAAGTCGATATGTATATGTAATTTACATATTATTATTCACTATCGGTATTCACTACTATCAGTTACAAGGACCGGGGAATTTCCATTGAAGTATTCCTTGATTACTTTATTTATTTAAAGTATACTATTTATTGCTTATATTTGTTACATGTATATTTCATTTTCGCATTCTCATTCAGACCTATATCGTTTCAACAGCGTGTAAGGTCTTTTTTCAGTAAGTACCTATTGTGTCATTGTGTCTCTTATAAAATAAACACACCTGTGACCCTTAAAGCTACAAGATAATTTTTCCTTATAAGTCATTCGAAACATATATGATGTGAAAGTAAATGAAAATTCGTGTACGAAACATACGTTCTTATTTTCGCAACAATTTACTTTGGAATGCAGAATTGATGATAAATAATCTGTATAAATATTTAATAAGAATGTAGATTTAATAGTGATAAGATACGGAATAAGATATGCCAAAATTAAACAATAGACATAATATATGAATATTAATATTTAAAACGAAAGGAAACTTCTGAACCGCGAATATTGTTCAATGGTTACATTTTATGTAGTAAACACCGACTGAGAAAGGATACTCATTCACCCACTAAGGTGGTTAAATTGGACTTAAATGACTACGTGTACAAAGTCGCGGGCAGCAGTAGAGAATATACAATTTCTTAAAATCGGAGCAGAAACTTTATAGAGTTGTCCCCCACGATATTTTGCCGCCCAATGTGCCGCCCGGGGAAAATTTGAGTTTCAGAGATCTTCCTGTAGGAAATACATAGGAAATACGTTAATCCGAAAAAGCGGCTTAAGCCGCCCCTACAGTTTTCGCCCGGGGCACGTGCCCCGGTTTGTCAAGACCCGAGCCACAAAAAGCCATAAAAACATTACACTATTTCTAGCGCAGTCGGGTAAAACAATACACATATAGACCTTTTTTTTTGTAACGAGGGGGAAACTTTCAAAAGGTTACACAACACATATAGACCTACCGACTCACGACTCTCTCGATTCTCTTGAACTTTTACAAACAAAAGACGCATTTAAAATATAAAATCAATATAAAAATGGACATACACACTTATTATTTTATTATTGAAACACGTTTATTTAGTTTTAATAATAACCGTTGTAATTTGCATATTAGCATTATAGTACTATGTTTATAAATTTTTTCCTCAATGATACAGAATGGTAACACGAGAAACGTTGTCACAAAAATAGAATAATATTATTATTTTAATTTAAGCATAATTTATTGTACATTACAAGTTGGAAGTAAACGCGCTTATCAAGACGTTATGGTAATTAAACATTTTGTTATCAAAATATATATACATTTATTACCTATATTACGTACTTGCGCCGAGTAACTGGCACGTTGTTATTTGCGTATTCGCAATTATTATAAAATTAAATTCCAACAAATTTGTTCGTGTAACTACGTTTCCTTTACTGTAACGTTGTGAAAGTCGTACGGCGTAAGTGCTTATCGCTATACCGAATTCTGAGTGGAATCGTCTTATGTTCGAAGCGGTCGAATTTGAAACTATAAGTTTAGTGTATTCGGGCATTTTTATGGTTCTTTCACACTGGCGTTTTTCCAGCGTAAGCGTTCGATAGGCGTAGCGCGGATGCTGCGTAAACGCAACGCTAACGCAGCGTTTTGTACAATCGTGTTCAAATATGATCTCTACCCGCAATTACCACCCGTAGCCAATGTACCCAACATTGACTAAAGGAAAAATGGGCTAAAGGAAATATTATATATTATTATTTTATTTGGTACTATAATCAGTGATACCTAATAATAATTACGTACGTATGTACAAAAGATACACATAAACCAAAGTGACCAATAAATTTTTACCAAACGGATTCCACTAGTACACCCCTTAAAAGGTGGACAATAGTTTGTAGGTTTTTTATTGATTTTACTCAAAATAAATTGAAACGTTACCTAGTACGAATTTAAGTCACAATGGAATATATACAAAACCTCGTGGAATTGTATATATTCCATTGTGACTTAAATTCGTTTGAATATGTATAGGTGATTAAAGTATTACAATAACAAAGCAGTAGATACGTGAATTACTCGAGTATTAATTGAATGTTAATTATTTATATAGCTAAGATTAGCATTTTAACCTTTAACTAAATGTTAATCATGGGTAGAAACGGTTTTAAGTCGTTTTCGTAATATTCAACAACATAGCAAGAAGTACGAGTGCGTGATTTGTGGGTGTGTTTTTTGTTCCAATACAAATTATAGACAATTGTTTTTGTTGGGTCACCGTATGCTTAGCCTTAGAACCTAAATTAGGTGTTTTAATAAATCAATAAGGAAAAATATCCAACTTATCTGTTCAAATGTATTGCGAAATAAGGATAAAAAAGTTTTTGTTTAAGTGCAATATCCGGGATCTCCAAAGGAACGCAACCGGAGTTCTCTGAGCGCGTTGCCACATCGGGCTCCACGCAGGTGAGTGACTAGGCTCACCGCACCGTCTGGTCTCTACGACAGTATCCGACCACACATACCGTCGTCCTTCCCGGGGTTGCCTGCCTGGACAGTTCGAGCTCCCACTGTTGCCACCCGCAACCCCGGAATCCCCTTTTAGTCGCCTCTTACGACTGGCAGGGGATACCG
>MOOZ01000198.1:571396-582772 GCA_002930495.1 Cecropterus lyciades | reverse complement strand
AATCGAATTAAACACCTCCTTTAAAAAAAAGCATTGTCTGAAATTATATTCAAAATCAAGTGAGCTTAAATTGTTTGCGCGCGTATAAACATCTCAGTAAATAACACTAAGCTTGTGATATACAGCACAAATACTGAAAACGTAATCAGCGCGAGATAAAATGTATTATTTATAACTCGCCCTACTACAATAGTGGTAATAGGTTTGTGTTCATGAAGACTGAATCAGATAGACTGTAGGTTCTAATGAACGATCATGTTATATTGATAACAAAAAAAAAAACAAATTATTTGTTATAAGAAATAAGGATTATTAATATTTTTAGGAAACATATGCGGCAAAAATTACGACACGCCGCACTATGGGACCGATCCGACCATATCGTCTCAAAAATGCATTTTGTAAAAGTATAATTACAATTATAATTTTGAATGACATGCATAAATAAATAGTAAAAGAACTCGGAAATGCATAAAATATGTATTATTTATATTCAAAACTTGAACTTGAAGTCGTCACTCGAAATGACATCGCTACGTAATGCAGAGAACGGACATTTTACGATTTCGATTGCGAATCGGTTTTAAAACAAAAGTTAAATATGTGTTGTATATCATTAAAAAGGTAATTTAAACAACTTTTCAAATAAATTTATAAAAATGATGAAATGTACTTGAATATTCAGATAAAAATTATTTTCTCAATACTGCAAAAAAAACAGTTTTAAAAACTTTGAATAGACTTTTGAGAGTTACGTACGTTTCCCTATGTTGAGATTTTTATGTCATTCGATTCAGTATTTAGTTAACAATAAATTTGCCCCCTTTTAAATAAAGCATAGATATGTGTGAATTGGTGTAAATCGCGAATTAGAAAAAATAAATATGTAATTATAAACATAATCTTTTATGAATTTTTCTTAATATTTAAGCTAAAATACGTTTTACTAATTTATTTTCGATATTTTTAGATTTATTTGAAGCAAAAAATAGTCTTGAAATATACCTACATGCGTTTTATTATTTTCCTAAATAAAGTCAATCAATTAGATAGTGGTTAAACTATTATTTAATTAAGTTAAATTATCATAGTGGGAATGAGTAACTATTCTATGGTCGGGGCAATATTGTTATCAATCTTGCACCCGCCACATTTTCGGCCTAACTATAAATACTTGAATTTCGTGTAATACGTTACAGTTTACAAAATACCATCAATGAGTGAATTTGCTGTTCTACGTCGAGACCTGTGTACCTTATTTATCAATAACGGAACGAAGTCTGAAAATATTCAAAGATATTTAGAAGAAAATTACAGTTTATCTCCTTCGAAAAGTCAACAGGTCTTGGAAAGTATTCAAAGATTACTTTTATCAAGCTTCAACGACCGATGGGCTAAAGCTAATAGAACAAAGGACAGATTCTACAGAAATAATTCATCTTGGCTAGATACCGAATTTAAGGTAATATTTAATGAACCAACAACTTCGAACTCCTCATCAACAGCGTCAGGAGAACGTGGTCGTCCATCGAAGCCATATGAAGACTTATTAGATAAGTCTAAAAAACGTAAGAACATGGAATTAGTTCAAGAATATGGATTTGAACAAGTGCACAATGCTTACGTCCAAGAGGTTAAATCGCAAGGAGAATCAGAAGAAGCTTCTCTGGTAACCATGACACGTAATTTGAGTAGAGACGAAAAAAAATCAAAGAGAAAGTGTTCCATGACTCTGGAACAGTTCTTTTTCGGTTTATGAGGCTCTGAGTCTTTATATAGATTTAGATTTATCTAAGTCTCAGTATGGTTACTTAAGAGTATGTTTGATTCAGAAGAATTGCAACATTTTGCCATCTATCTATTTGCCATTTTTCTAATTCGCGATTTACATGAATTCACACATATCTATGCTTTATCTAAAAGGGGGCAAATTCGGGCAAAATTTCTTGACTCCTTTTATTGTTATCTAAATACTGAATCGAATGACATAAAAATCTCAACATAGGGAAACGTAGGTAATTCTCAAAACTAATATTATAAAGCAGAAGAGTCTAGTTTGTTTGTTTGTTGAACGCGCTAATCTCAGGAACTACTGGTTCCAATTTAAAAACGGCTACCACGCGAAACGGGGCACAGCTAATGTACCTTATAATATTTAATTGAAAAAATCTTTTTATGTTCGTTTAAAAAAACTGGGAAGGTGGTCATATGCCCATCTATATCTACGACTGTAATTTAGACATTGTTCCATATTCAAGGATGAAAATCTTAATATATATAAATTACGTGTCACATTGTTTGTCCGCTATGAACTCCTAAACTACTGAACCGATTTCAATCAAATTTGCACACTGTGCAGTTTGATTCAACTTGAAAGATAGAATAGCTTAGATAGAATGTTATAATCTGTTGGGTGGCATTTCTATTAAATGCTTTTAGGATTTCGTATGCAAAGGGTAAAAATGGGACCCTATTACTAAGACTTCGTTGTCTGTCTGTTCGTCTATCCGTCTGTCACCAATCTGTATCTCATGAACGGTGATAGGCAGATAGTTTTTTTACAGATGATTTTTACTTGCATTATATGTATTATATCTTACTACTACATATTCTAAAAGCAGAATAAAATAAATATTTAAGGGTACTCCCATACAAAAAAAGTGTTTTTTTTTGTTTGATATTAAAAACGGCAATAGGTAGACACTTGAAATATTCACAGAATATTTAGTTATATATTCATATCAAAATAAATAACGAAATCGAAATAAAATTAATATTTAAGGGGGGTTCCCCACATTTTATTGCTAATGGTGCAGAACAAGAGGTAGTATTGATTTAAATAAGAGTGTTTATCTCTGGTTGGATATTCAGAAAAACAATACATTTTGCTGCCAGATAATAACACTACATCAAATATTGTATACAAAGAAGTATTGACATTGAAAATAATCATAATCATTTTAATATTCACTTGGAAGGAAACAAACAAAGGTAGATACACACCAAGATTTTACATATTAGAGTATACATGTTTCGCCAAATTGGCATGCAAAGTTTAGCAGTTTGGTAATAAACTCTAACATTTATTCCTGAGAACCATACCAATTTTTTTTTAATGCCGCCCAACGAAGCGGCACGGGTCTGCTAGTTATAAAATAAAACACACTCCCACTAAAAACACATATACAAAAAATTTGGTTGCAAAATTATTAATTTTTAATTTTTTCCATGAAAAATTATCATTTTTATTTGATTATTCATTTTTATTTCTTTCCATGAAAAATGATCGACGGTTGACGGTTAGACCTTCAGCGTATTAAGCGAAGGTGACCGTTTTAAAGTATTCATTATATGAATAACAGCTTTATCGAAAAAAAAAAATTAATCAACATATATTGAACTCTGGAGCCTTTAAGAGTAGAGGAAAGACAAGAGTGAGATGGAAGACAAACGCCTATTCCGTTACAATTATAATATAAAAAAAAAAAACAAAAAGGTTATGTCATACTAATCATGCAAATTTTATATTTCAAATGAAGTTACGATCATGTTTCATGAAATAAATGTATAATAGAATTTGGAGCGCTAGTCATAGTAAGTATAATATATAGTATAAAATAAATTTATTGTGGTGAAATACCACGTGGTTCAATGTTCAATTGCTATCACCGCCGACTTACTCCTATCTAACATTATTCTATATTAGCTGAGCCCCGCGGTTACCCCCGCATTTAACATTATATCTATGTTTCAGAGAGGACTGATAGCAACTGTCATTAGCGGCAGTGACGGTGGCTGCGTGCGTGTAGAGCGCGCGCGGTTCTTAGGTATTTTTTTTTGTTTTGCATAACCCTTAATTACATTTTCTAAAATAGAGGTAGCCTAAGTTACGCCTTATGACATAAGCTATGTAACAGTGGAAACCCCGACAAAATCGGTCCAGCGGTTTTAGAGATTACCCAGAACAGTCAGACAAACAGACAACAATTTTAGTAATTTATGTTTTTGTTATCATTATCGTATATACTTATGATGTTTTGTTATCATTACCATATGCATTTAGTAAAAAGTTGTTATTTTTATCGTTTTCACTACTTTTTATTCAAGTTTAGTCTCGAGTTAGTGTCATTTCATTGTATGTGAAGGAAGATAAACACCAGAATATAATCAAAATACGTAAAAAAAATTCAAAAATATACTTCAGATCCATAATATATACATAATTATAAAACACATCGTTTAAATTTTAATAACATATGATGTTTAATTATGACAAATAAGTAGCTTTAGCGCAAACGTTTAGAAAAGAAACCAGGTAACGGGCCAGGTCTAAGTGGCTGACAGAGGAAATAGGGATTTAGTGGTGGATGTAGCGGTTTCGGTGGTTAAATTTCAATTTCCAACGCCGTATAATAATATACAGTGTTGTAAATTGAAATTATAAAGATATAAATAAAATCATAGTGTCTATTGACGATTTCTAAATATTTCAGATTTTCTTATATGACTAGGTCAGCCATTCTGGGGCATCAATATTGCAGATATTAAAGTTAGAATGACGTCATGTGCTTAAAATTAATGCTTAAATTCAGAACAATTAAAATAAAAAATAATCCAACACAAACAAAATGTTTTGCAATAGGCGTCTACGTAGTTACTCCATTAATAATTTTCGAGCACCTTTAAAGGAACCAATAACGGAAGATGCAGTGCTGTCAATACTTAATATTCCCATTTAATTAACTTCTGCCTAGTAACAGCATCAAACGCTGATGTAGTCTAATTTGAAGAGTGTAGTAAGGAAGATTTACTTATCCATAGCGTTCCAACTTAGTCCTCAGGGCAACACATCCAAGGGCAATCTCCAGTAGGACTACAATCCCATCTGTGATTGATTAATAGGTGTGCATTGGCGGCAGCGGCTACTTGATATCAGGACGTACGTGGAGTCCATGTACGACTATATATAGACTATGTATATATTTTAGAATGGTTCATTTACTAGCTTTCATTTGATACCCATATTGTCATGATAATAAAGAAAGTCGTACCCCCCCCTACCCATATCTGCTGGCGCCATTTTTAGAGATTATATAGCCTATATTACTTTCATAACTGAGACGATTCTGATGATATGTAATACGTCACAATGCGTCAAACCCTTTGGGCTGTAGCGCGTGACAAAGAAATGGACATACATACACACAAACATACATACATACGCTCGAAAAACATTACGCAGTCGGGTAAAAATGTTGAATGGAAATTTTCATTTCATCCTGCAAGAGAGAATGTTGCTAAATCAATTCGCTACAATTATTATTAGATTTAGTATGAAATTCGAATAATTAATATGTTCCACGTCCGGTGACATTTGAACAAGGACTGATCAAACGATAGTGCAGTATCGCGAAGTGATTAAATAAAATAGCAGTTCATTATCGGACCAATGTCGTTGCAACTGGGTAAAATTTACATAGGTAACTATCATAACTTATCGATTGCTGTATATCTTTATAATTTTTATGTACGTACATAATGTTTACTCTACTACGTATATTACACGAATTTTCCAGTCGTTGGACTGAATTTATGTTAGTAAGTTTGTTTACAATTATGTACGTATTAGCAAAGAAAATTACTATTTGAAATCCATATAGTATAAACGCAATTATTAATAGATATTCAAAAGTAAGACATGTAAAGAGATTAGGTATAGGCACATTATTTTGTGTCATTCACCTTAAAAGAGAAAATTCAATAGACAACTACTTTTGTTAAAGAACCGTTTGTAAATGTGAATACACTGTGAACCAGGGCAATATACTATAGACTATATTCAAGAGAAGAAACATGACTATCATCCATTTTATATATTATAGAAATAGCAAAGGAGAATCCAATCCACGGTTAAGGCAAGTGGGCAGTGTCGTGAACCATAGACCACATTTGTGATCAACCCCAGATCATCAACGAGATTAGAATCCTACCTGAAGTCGACCGAAGATGCGTTGCCATCTCAAAGGAATAAGTTGGAATGTGTCGGATAAGTGTTTCCACACGTCTAATCGGAATACAGAATCACGTAACACTGCCATTATTAGTCAGAATAAATATGACAGCAGTACAGCGGAATACGAAAAACAAAGCGTTCTACCCTCTTCAAATTGTATTGAAAACCATAGACAATTCTATGAAGAAATTACTAAGGAGAATTAACAATTGCATATAGGTTAAAATTCATTTAGATTTCTTCTGATAACGATACCAATTCTGATACCCAAATACAATTTAGTAGATAAAGCATCATTACGTCCATCGCCATATCTGCCTCTATTCAATTCTAAACGTCTTAAACGAAAACCAATGGCTTTATCAAGCGTGTAATGTAATGTTCCGTTATCAGGATCGTAAAAAAATTCTTATGTTCATATACGGAAAACGATACTGGCAATTGCAAAAAAATATGTAAAAGAAATAAATTGAACGAATCCAGAAGAAACGATCTACGGATATCGTATGCGACATTCTTATAATAAAAATAAATAAATAATAATTTATTACCACATGCCTAGTAAAAGTCAAGCATAATAAATAGTCATATGAATAAAGGCGTAATAATTAACAACTTCTTAGATGTAGATGATTTTTTCATTAAAAATAGTATTTCCATTAGAAAAAAGATTAAGAAAATAATAACAATAACTATAATTAAGCTGCCATGACATTCGCATTAAAATTAATATTGTGATTACATAAAAGATAGATTTAGATAAAAACTATAATTACGATGACAACATAAATTATAAAAGGGTAGAAGCGAGGAATAAATATGATAAGATGATATAATGACATTTGATTACTTTCAATGAACTGTTTACGTCTTTACCTGTATTTTTATTACTCTAATCAAATAATTATTACTTCAAAAATGACTTCACTCAAAATAAGAATAGCAAGAAGAACTGTAACCATACATTCCAACGATTCCCTTGCTATCTTCACAGTTAGAAAACTCTTACCAATTGATCCCAAGCGGTTCTCATGTATGTCTAATGTCATACCACATATCTACTGATACATGTACTACGTATCGCTATCAAGTCACTAGTGCGTGAAATAATCTATATTATACCATGAGAAGCGGTTATCTGAACGTTGAACTGAACGTTAATGAAGTGTGTAAACTGAAAGAGAGATTTAATACGAGTCCGTCAATACTATAATATTAAATATGTACTTAATGCATCTATCATTTCAATTTTAGCACTAAACCAACTTGCACTCTAGTAACCCGATTCTAATAATCAATAAAAGTTTCCTCCTTTGTAGTAGAAAGAAACGTTAAACAGGCGCATATTTAGATATTATCTACCCTCAGTCAATAGCACTAATTCGCATTTTAAAAGAAATATGAACATACATAATCGCGCACAAACGTGCATTTTTTGTTGTAAAAAAACAAAAAAGAAACTAAACCAAAAAATACTCAGTTTTGCCAAGGTACACTCGAATAAACCAAAAAACGTAGGTCCAAATAACAAGGTACACAGAACAATTGAATATGTTTGTACCTGCGTGCAATACTTGTACGAAGATTCACCGGACATTGACCGAGTTCCATGTAAGTTTGCCATACCATAGCATCCGTCATACTCGTCATATTTGGTAAACTCTCTTTGGAGCTACTGTTCGAACAATGGCCTTGTATGGAGTGTTGTGTAAACAAGTCCGTGTTCAATGGACCGTACGCAAAACACCAGTGACATACGCTTTAAAATGTGAACAGTTGAATATAACTTTCATTTCGTGAATAAACACAGGTCTATAATACGCGGCGACAGATACGCCACCTGTTAGAATAATATTACCTTTAAACAACATTGGAAAACGGCTCATTAATTAATTTGATATGCAATTGGAGGAGAACATACATCAAGCACAAAAAATTTTGTAATCTGGGTTCTTCGTCTACTCAAAGAAAAATCTCTTTGTGACTTTATTTCGGCAGTTTCTTAGCTCTGAAAAGTTCTTGCCATATATCGTCTTATATGAGGGATGTAAATTTATGTGCTCGTTTGAAAATGTGGTAAGGCGGACAACAATACTTGACGTGTTAACTTATCCTCATGAGCAACAATGCCAACAATGCATTTGTGATCGACAACAGGTTGGTAAGGTACTGTCCTATTTGGGATTCGGCATTGCGTACAAAGTCCGTAGTGAATACGTAAAATAAGATGGACTGCTTGGTCGTTTCCTTATTACATTGATAGAAATGTATCAAAATTTCAATTTTAATATAATTTAGATATAACGTTAAAGGTATTTGCTTTGCATTTATTATTAATTATCCTGAGTTTATTTTTAACTACAAACTGATTGCTACACTTGCTGCTTTGTTGTGTAATATGAACGTTTGTTCACGTTTCCATGTAACATGATTAACTATTTTATTTTATTATATCCATTTTATTTTATTATATCCAGTTTTATTTTGAAACTTAATTGCGACTAGATGTTAATACATCTAGTCGCAATTAAGTTTCAAAATAAAAACTGACAAGTCCATATATAACTAACTTCAAAATCACGTCTTAGGTCAATATGTAACTAATTTCTAAATTACATCTCAGGTCAATATATAGCGAACTTCAAAATCACGTCTCAGGTCAATATATAACTAATTTCTAAATTACATCTCAGGTCAATATATAGCTAACTTCAAAATCACGTCTCAGGTCAATATATAACTAATTTCTACATTACATCACAAGTCAATATATAGCTAACTTCTAAATCACATCTCAGTGGCATTTCCCTGCAGATATTTGAGCCAATTAAACAATTGTCCATTAGGTTCGGACAAGGTCCGCTGGTGTCACCACTTCCTCTATTAGTATAATACATCCAGTTGGCAACATAGGAACGTGTGTTGGTCACAAGGACCGACCTAATTTATTTCTGGTTAACAAGTACAACAGGACATCATATGTGAGTGTTAGCTATTAAATTTCCTTTAATCACATCAACATTTAACGCTATATTATATGATTTTTAATATATTTTTTGAGAAAGAGGACTGAAACAAACACCTGCGTTTAATTGTTTATGATAACATAAAGTTATTAATTTTAAAGAATAGTTCTTTTTCTTTATGATCAATAGTATTCAGAGTACAGGTATAAAATAGACATATGTTCAAGTTCTGCTTACTACAGCCATAAGTTCTGCTACTAAATCCAGACTCCGGCACGAGTCCTACAGAAGGATCAAATATCAAACGTTGATACGTCCGCAATCGAACCAAAAAAATCTATCTTCAATAATGTACGAGGTTACTACATAGATTTTTTCGATTTAGGATAGTACGTCTTCTTAGTCTTTTAGACGCACGTTACTTCCTGTTGGATATTTGAATACAAACATTCAAGAATCAAGGATCAATCATTCAAGAATCAATCAACAATGGGCCTCACTCATATTTCGCTTAAGGAACTAACATAATTTTTGAGCGCAAAGGTACCTGTGCTAAAAAATTCGCAATTCCCTAAAATTACTTGTGAATTATGCGAGTAATATAAAGGTAAATGATAGCAATTAAACAATTAAAGCATGAAACGTGTAAATATTATCTGTTCGCTACCTACCTGACACCTGAAAACACTCAAACAACCGGTTGCCCAATGAGTTATCAGCCGTGTACGAAAACTGCCGAATGTATTATGTATGACACAATCGATAAGATAAAGGAAGCCGTGTTACCCTCAATTAAGCCATAGACTATATATACCACTAAAATGTTTATATACTATTACAACTATTATTATTAGAGTATATTTCAAACATCGCAAAGAGGATCACGCCTTAAATATAAGCATAAATATCATCTAAATTCATTTTTATTTTTATATTTTACATAGTCAAAATAAGCGACCCGATAGTAAATCCTTACCGTAATCAACCCCAGATAGGGTTGGAGGCATACTTGATTTAGGTCGCCTACATATTCGAATAAGGTTAGCAATACCCCTGAGGACTATGACGGAATTTCACGATTAAATGTGTCGCCCATAACACTAAGAGACTTGAAAATCAAATACACACACACAATTAAATTATATAAACGAATGAAGTTATATGATACTTTACACCTTTTTTACAAAAACGACACTCCATCTATTTATATGCACACAAACTTTAAATTTAAAACTACACTCGAAGAAAAGTTTTACTTTAGGGTCAATCGATACCCTATCGATAGGGCGCATCTGAACAATAAATGTGGGTTTGTAGAATGTGGTACCGATAACGACCGCGCTTGTGTCATTAAGGTCAGCCCGTCCTTGGCTTGTGGAGCCCTGACACCAATACAATCACACCCACCTGTATAACAATTATATTGATCCTTGCTGCAATTGGTTGTAACAATAGCTTTGACATTGCTGACCTGTACAGTGCCATAATGATAGGGTGTAGAGACGATAGTGAATGGATATGTATACAGTAACAACTAAAGATACGCCAGCGTATGGTTCTCAGTACCAGTTAGTAGTCATATTGACCATTGAACCGTAAAAGCCTAAATTTGTATGTAATGTTATTAGTAATTGATTGTAGAGTTCATTCACATGTTGGCAAGTTTCTGTTTTATCATTGAAGATTTGTAATCAACGCCAAATACGATTGTAATTCCATCTTCATTGACAGATGCATATATAAATAAAAAAAAACCGTTTTCTACACTCATAGCCCCACAGTAGGATTTTCTCCTGCGTCGTGGGTGCCATGGACACACAAAGACGAATACACAAACACCCAGACCTAGAACAGAAATCTAAAGTCATCATTCAGATGTCTGTCTGGCCGGGGATCGAACCCGGGACCCACTGCGTATCAGACCGGTATGATGACCGGTCCACCACGCGGATATATTAAATACTCTCAAGTAGGTACTAAGTTGGCCTATCAAGTATGTCTGGAAGCTAGAATCTTTCATTAATATCACGTGAAATTAGATTCCAACGATTCAGTTTTTTTGTGTTGATATAAAGGAAGTAAGCATAAGAACTAGAAATTAAAAAAATGGCAGAGATTTTTTGACTGATTCTTCTTTCAATAACAATACAACTACAACCCTGTCCAGCACAGAAATGAAAATTAATCGTTTTAGAATTCAACTAGGCTGACGATGCAAGCCTCGGTATAGTGACTCCTGCACAAAGCCGGATACATAATGAAATTGTAAGACATAATTACGTATGTTTTGCAATAAAATTTATAATAAGCATCAGTAAAACAACCTTGGACTAAACCCGTTTCATACCTATATCATTTGCAAAGTCAACATAAAAACCACATGACGAGTAGGTAGCA
>MOOZ01000198.1:537509-552049 GCA_002930495.1 Cecropterus lyciades | reverse complement strand
TCTAACACCGAAAGAATTTTTCAAATCGGACCAGTAGTTCCTGAGATTAGTGCGTTCAAACAAACAAACAAACTCTTCAGCTTTATAATATTAGTATAGATACCTTATCCTTAATACTTTGGGCAAATATTTTGCGCAATGACGACATGACTTTTATCCCACTTACTTATACCCTAAAATTCTTTGAAACACCGTGTCTACAAAAAATTTCGTGCGTGTGAGAGATACGCACGTTGAATATCGTGAATACAATATAAGAGTCGAGAACTCATAAGGAGCTAACGAGACTTGACTAAGAATTTTGACAAAATAATCTAAGTTATGTATAATTGATAGTACTGTTAATGTTGATAATAAAACTTGATTTAGTACCGAATCAAAAAACGAAGACGTTGCATGTCCAAATCACATTAACATGTTACTTTTATTCAATGTCATGCACAACCAAACCAATGAAATATAAAAATTCAGCGCTGCTACTTCAGTACACATTGAATAAATATGAGCTCCTCTTTCATATTCATCGCATTCATTATTATCATATTTTTCTGTCTCTTACGGAACATTGCACTATTGGTGTTCACTAACCAATCGACCGATCGTTGATCGACGATCTCGATGAAAAGACGACCGACGATTGATCGATGAGTGAACATCGTCGATCGACAATTGCTTTCCATATATTATCATCCTAGATTACCTTACAAAATGTATTAATTCGATGTCATTGTTCATTTGATCGTCGATCGATAGCATCGGTCAAGTGAAGTGGTGACAAGTGACGATCGACGTCAAATGGATCAATTGGTGGGCAACCCGTAGGTACTTTCAACTAGCAACTTTATTATTATCTATTTAACTAATGACTAAATTATAAACTGACTTTACATACTAGTAATAATGAACCTTTAAAATGACTGCATCATAGTATTTTATGCAAAGAAACATTACTCAGCGATCTTCCAAATTTTTGGAAGACATCCCTACAAAGATATGTGTAGTAATGATAATGTGTGTGTAAAGATAAGTACCAGGAACGTGATAGTAGGATTGCACTTAACACACGATCTTTCGTCCAGAAATTTTTTAGTTAAGCGTCATCAAGAACAGGCAGTCTTGAGAAAATTGAATATTAGTGATATTCAACTTTGTAGTAGAGAAATCATTGTATTGGAGCACCTTGTTATCACCCTCTTAACACTAAGCATATCTAGGTCATCGGGCTTACGCCCGCACAACGTGAACGAAGTACCTAGGAGCTGTTTGCGAGCATATAGTAGGACTTGTGCGGATCTTGTTTATGGCATAGGTTTATAAATAGATTCATCTGATACAAGAACATAGTCCACATAGTAATAAAGACGTACAAAGATTCTTATACTCTATATTGTTCTAATATTGGATGCTTGCCGAAAGAACGTTATCCTCCTTCCAACACAGTTGGGTATAAAATGTGTATAGTAAAGAGGATACACTCCAAATTAGATGTTTGACGATAAAAGTATGTTTGCATAATTGGGTATACAGATTCGATGCTTAAAAATGTAAAGCTGGTATACAGGTCAATAATATCGACAAATCATACATAATAATAGGTCGGGGCAAAAGTATTTTCGTATTTTGAATGTATTATTAGTAATCAAACCTCTTTGGCTGTACTGAATGTAACTGGCTGGTTTTAATACTATTAAATGTGACATTCTAGAGATGCAATCAATAAAAAAGAAACTACTTCCCGCCATTTTTGAAGCAAGCAAAATAAACGTATATGACGAAGAAATTCGGTACATTTTAAAGTTTTATTACAAAAAAGGTAAAAATGCGACAAACGCTGCGAATAAAATTTGTGCGGTTTACGGACCTAATGCGGTATCAACAAGAGTAGCACAAATATGGTTGAAGCGTTTAAAGTCTGGGAATTTTAGTGTGAAAGATGAGGTTCGCTCTGGACGCCCTGTCACAGATAAAATCAGTGCCATCTTTGAGAAAGTGAAGCAAGATGGACATATTAGTAGCTACGACATTGCTGAAGAACAGGATGTCGATCATAAAATAGTTTTACGTCATTTACAAAAGTCTGGGTACAAGAAAAAATTGAAAAACTTGACATTTGGGTACCACATGATCTCACTGAGAAACCTAATGCAACGTGTTTCCATTTGCAATTCTTTGTTGAAACGCAACAATTCCGAACCATTTCTTAAACAGTTTATTACGGGTGATGAAAAATGGGTGACTTACGATAAGAATGTGCGAAAAAGATCATGGACAAGCCCCACAGATCGTGGCAAAGCCCGGCCTGACTCGGAACAAAGTGATGCTATGTGTGTGTATGTACACCGGGTAAAACTATCGATTCTGACCTTTACTGGAAGCAAGTGATGAGATTTAAAAAAGCTATTGAGAAAAACCGGCCGGAACTAGAGAATAGGAAAGGCGTGCTGTTCCACCATGACAACGCCAGACCGCACTCATCTATAGCCACGCAGCAAAAATTGAGAGAGCTTGGCTGGGATGTGCTGATGCATCCTCCGTATAGCCCTGACATTGCTCCATCAGATTTCCACCTGTTCCGGTCATTGCATAACTCGTTAGTTAGCATAAAGCTAACCTCTAACACTGCCTGTCAGATTTTTATAATCAAAAATCTCAAAATTTGTACAGGAATGGGATCATGGCACTACCCACAAGATGGCAACAAGACATCGATCAAAACTGCACATACTTACATATTATAGATAAATAAAAACATATACCTAATAAATATTTTCCTTTGTATGAACAATACGAAAATACTTTTGCTTTTTTGTATTATTAAGGTGTTGTCAAGATCTTCCCAGTTTAGTCCAGTGCCAGGTGGTAGAACCAACGTAGTTCGACCGGGGGGTACCACCGCTTCTCCTATTTCTAGCGTGAAGCTGTTCTTCATTTTTCGCTAGAAGGATGTGTTTGCCGGCTTACTTATATATGAGGCGACCATATGTCCTCGAGTCCTGTCTTATATAAAAGTTGCTTATGCTTATAAATAGATGTCCATGGGCGGCAGTAACCAGTTACCATCAGATGGACTACATGCTGACAACTGAGACCATAGGGACAAGTAAGGTGGCGCCATAATTGAATCTCGTTAAAAGCCGGCACTGCTGGTATATCCCCGATTGTGTCTACAACTTCATGTGCGACGATAAAAGTAAAACATAATCAACGTTTGTTGTTAGGCGAAAAAAGTACAAGTATATACTCACGCATCACCGACATACAGTCCAGGGTAGACTTCATTGAGGTCAGGCGCCGGACTGTAGGTGACGCCTGCGAACGGCCGCGACCGGAACGACGAGAGCGAACTCAGCACCGACGACGGTGACGAGCCGAAACTCTGCGCACGAAACTCGTATGACACACAGCTACACAACCACTGACCCATGGTTAGTTCACACTTGCATTCAAATCGCACACGTGGGTTAGTTAGCGAATATGAGATTAAATAAGGTTTAAAGGCGGTAGAGCCATTCCGATAGAAATAATTAACAATTTGAGGCTCAGATTGTGATTTTCTTTGATAAAAATTTATTTTTATTCTTAAAAATACAAAGAATTGAAAAAAACACTAAATATCCATGAATATTGAATTTAAAGTAGAATATGATTTTAAGTGTCTACAACTACATGTAGTCATTCAACAAAATGCTACACTCGGCTTAAACTTTGATAACATTATTTAAAAACATGATAATTAAATGTAAGCAAACATTATTTATGCTCCTTCATTACTGTTACATACATGTGTACATGTTACTTAAAATTTATACATGTTTGTCTACATGAATAAATTTTGAGGTTCTTTTCAATTTAAATGCTAACAGATTTGAGTTTGGAAGAAAAATATATATTAATTTTAAAAAATGGTCATGTAACCTAATCTCCTATAATTTCCAAATCCTCGCTACAATATAACTCTTATAAGAGTTATGTATGGGCCATATTATCGATACTATGGTGCAATCACGGGCAATAAACATATAGCATTATTTAATATTCTGCAATATTGCAAGTTGCATAATGTTTATTATGACTCATTTCAAGAGTTTTGTAAAGTGATGATGAATCAAAATCATCACTGTCTTTCTTTAATACATCTATTTACACGTATTTAACTCAATCATGCAATTACTGAACAGTAATTATCTGAAATATGGCTTGTCAATACAAAACATAAATATGATAGAATACTTAATTTCAATATCTTGAGTATTGTGTAAGTCCCAATATACTAAATATTAAATAAACAGGCAATACAATTATTACATATTATGTAATATTTAAATTGCATAATATTTTAAAATGCATCTTGTAATGAATCATTTAATGATACTTTGTTGCATAATAATTGAGAAAAGTAGGCATTTTCCTTAACATTTACAAATTGTAAATTTGCTTTAAAATATCTATTTACATGTATACCAAATAAACAATTACTGAACAGTAATATTCCAATATACATCAATATGAAACGTGATACAACATTTAATAACATTCAATATAATTTCAATGAATTTCAGTAATTACTAGCCATTTCTATAATGTATTAAAATGTAAATTTTATTTAATTTTCATAAAATTCATTGAAATAATATAGAAATTATGTAAAACACTATGCTGTGCAGGTTTTAATGATGGCATAAGTACAGCATAGTGATAAATACCATTAATGTCCGTAAGTATGATCCTACACGTTGTTCATTAGCCGCACAGTACGAATGGGATCTCGGAAAGAGCGAGTACTGCCAAACACATAACAGTTGTAACAATGGCGTAAAGCATGGTTTTCACAAGGAATCAAATAAAAAAAACGAATTTCATAATACTACAAAACATGGAAATTAAAAAATTTAATGATCAATACAATTATAAAATATTTATTTTAATACATCACACCTGGCTATTATTGGTTAATATAAAAGCGAGACATGGATTTAAAATTATGCATGCTGCTTGCATAAGTCAAAAATTTATTCAAATAAAACTTAATATTTTTACATTGAAATGCCAGATTTTTATATATCAGTAAATTTCAATATTATGTAAAGTCTAAAAAAATATCCTTATAATTTTTAAAGTACACAGTAATATTAGATTTTTTTTTCTTTTTCTTACACAGAATAATGAATCATTGAGAAGAGTAAGAAGGCTTAATCGAGTAACATTCACATTCCAATTCGAAGTTACATGTTACCCAATCATGTAATTGATACCGACATTAAATTACGCCTCAGAAAAATGATCTCCCTCCTCTAAATGGGTTACGGAATCGACCTTGAATCACTGACTATTATACTGCGAAAATAGGTCTTGGTTACGCTGTTCTATTTTCGAATACCGCTTCATCGAAATAAAAATATTAAATACAACTTAAACAATACGTTATAATATAGAAAAAAATTAAATATACTTACGGTATCCCTATAACTCATTTTGTAGACTTATCAACACTATCTTCGGTCGGCAATAAACTGTTTCTGTTATGAATTATGATATTTGATACTAAAAATGCTCGCTACACCAACAGAACAGCTACCAATTTAATTAATCAATAAGCTAAAAATAATAATCGTAGCTAACTAATAATGTATTATGTATACTTTCAATCTTTTTATGTACTAACTAAACTCGACTGTTTTATTTCGCACTTTTGCAAATCGCAAGTAGCGGCGCTATATAAAGACGAGAGAAGCGATCGGAAACGAATGAACTTGAACCATAGATAAAATACTAAATAACATGCAGATGCAGAATTGTAGGTCATATAATCTATGGTAAGCATATGAACAGTTTCAATAAAAGTTTAACCTAAAATAGCGGTTTTTGTATAAATTTCTCCCTCACACATTATACAGCAAAAGCGAGACATAGCTAGAAATAAAATTGCCACAATAAGACATAGACAAGTTAAAAGCCTTATGCCGCAGCCGCACGCTTGCCTTGCCTCAGCAAGCCATCACAAATTCAAATATGGATAGGGTGTTTGGCTTGGTTTCTATAGGTTTGCAAGTTATTATTTTTTTTTTATTTATTGTTATTTTTTTAACCATATGAACAGTATTTCCCGGGTCCGAAATGCATTGTTCTTTATTTTAAAAAGCATGACGAACGTATTGGACATTGAGCTTGTATCGACCATAAAATTTGACTTGAGTTATCAATATTATTATGACCATAAGAATTTCTTTCTTAATTTTCAATTCCTTTACTGGCTTATTCAATGATGTACTAAGATGTTTACCAGTCACTAATTTATTACACAACACGAGCGTACGTCTATTCGCTACCAGTACACGAACGAGACTGAGTGAGCGCAAACGTGTAGACGCTTCCAAGCGCTTGTGGCAAATTCCCTTTGACTTGCGACAAAATCGGGTCGACTCGATCGGGTCGACTCCAAGCGCTTGCAATTAGACGCCAAGGCAAATGCTCCATCCGCACGTTCGAATTTGTGATTGCTTGTTGAGGTTTGGCAAGCGTGCGGATGCGGCATTAAAATATTATTCTGTCAAATCCAAACCACCTTGTATTAAACTTGATTGTACAATCCAACGGTCGCATAAGCAAAGATGTGTACCAGATGTGAAATATTGGAACTATTGGATGTCATAATTCTCATAATGTGACCACTGTTGTATTCCGAATGAATTAATAATAAATATTATTTTATATAAAAACTAGCTAACGAGATTGCCATCCATCAAATGGCAAATAGCCACTGTCGCCCTGATATGATTTCTGAAATCAAGCCCAAAATTTAAGACAAAACTAAGATTAATCTAATCATAGTTGCACTGCTATTCTCAATACTAAATATCGTTCGCCATATATATCCCATTTACTAGTTATAGCAACCTATAAACCACAACACAGTAGCGTTTAATTTTATCATACGCCAGAAATATATGCGGTGGTGATGCCTTTGTAAATTAACGACTAAAGGCATAATCCGTCTAAATTACAGGAATGCATAACCGACTAAAAATCAGATCTTATTCTGAAATATCTTTTACTACTCATATAATGATTAAAATAATAACCTTTCGTATTATTTTTGCAATATTTTTATAAAAATACTTACTCAGTCCATTTTAAGACAGATTTAACAATTGGCAACTCTGTAGTTGATTTCTGCTGTCTGAATAATATTGTATCTGTTTCTCGTTTCAACTGTCGGTTTGAGGTGTTAAAGTTATTTTGTTCGTAATTCTTTAAAGTATTACGAGGTAATTCTGTGAGAATTTAATAAATAATGGTGATTTTTTCGTAAATTCGTCGATCGTCGCAGTGGATTTCGTAAAATGGATGAGAAGGAAGAGTTGCATCTAACCTCTCAGGAGTTACAAGTTTTATCAGAACTTGACAGGTAATTTACAGCAAGTGCATTGTTGTTGTATTTTCTAAGTGTACCTATGTAACTATAAATGCCTGTTATGTTATCATAAACCCCCAATTTATCAACATTTTAATAAGCATTTTACCCATACCTATATATTAAGGTATTGTAAAAAAACAATAATTTAAAACTTTTGTTTTTCATGTTCATCAACTTTTTATTCAACCCTAGGATAGTGTGGAAGTTGTGTTTTTATCAATAAGACCGCATAAAGTTTCGAACTCGCATAGAACTTTACTTATTCTTGTTTATTTGCTGGTGTATGTTACTGGAACATAATTTAGTAAATTGTATTCAGATCCTTTTTCATGGTATGCATTAAAACATGTATATCAAATATGTAAAATTTAGTAAATACTTAATGCGTTTAGAACAGAGCTGCAAAATTTAGGAGGATAATTATTTTTCCATTTAATTATGCCATGTTAAACATGTTGGTCAACTACACTAGCTAGGAGCTAGGAGGGTCATAACCTTTAGCCCAGCATTTCCTATTTGATGGGTCATGTCATGGCACTGGGCCATAAAAATAATATACTAGGTTGCAGTGTGGCCATATTGCAGATGGCTGGTGTATATACCATACCTTGTTTTATTTACTATGCATTATGCATATTGATATGGTATTTTTTCTATATTTACTTAGAGTGTTAAAGAATCGTTTTAGGGGCTGCCGATATAAAAACTTGTAAATATATGTGCCAAGGCATGATACAGTTTGGGAATCACTGTTACAGTGCTGTTCATTGCTATTGCCTGCTGAGTCTTAGCTTTCATAATCACCTAGTAAATCTAGCACTGAGACTTAAATATCAATTTATGTGTTTTCTAAAGGTTATTTGATGTCCCACGTGGTGGAGTGGTCACCATACCAGTCTGACAATGAGTGGGTTCCGGGTTCGATCCCCAGCCAGACTATTGTTTAGATTCTGTTCTGGGTCTGGGTGTTTCTGTATTTGTCGTTGTGTGTCCATGGTACCCACTATGATAGTGTCCATGGTACAGGAGAAAATCCTAGCATGGGGGCTATGAGTGTAGAAAGTGTTTTTATTCAAGGTCTGTTTAATGCCCTTAAATAAGGGTTGGTGCTATATATGGTCTCTTAGCACACTTTTAAACTGTTATTATACTATGACAAATAGATATATAAGCTTTGAAGTAAGGGAACTCAATCAGAAACAGTCCTAAAAATCTATTGTTACATATGATGTTATGACAAATATATAAGCTTTGATCTAAGGGAACTCAATTAGTAACCGGCCTAAAAATCTATTGTTAATTCTTTTATGCATTATTAAACTACAGTGCATTTTGTGTAGATACTCCCTTAACAAATTTTTTTATATGTACTTATACTTTGTGTAGTTGATATTTTGTATGTATTGCATTGTGTAATCAGGATTACCTGATTGCACATAGCAACATATTATTGGGCTTTCTGCATATTACTTAACAAAATGTTTCTTAATTTTCAGTCGCCAGTTTGGTTTCCTGAAGCTTCGTGGCACTGAACATGGCAGAACACGTGCGTTGGTGCTCAAAGCTGTCAAGTACTTGGAGGGCATGCTGGTGCAAGTCAAGGTACTCTTAGTATGGTCAGCTCAAACTTAGGACATAGAATTTAACTGATATCCAAAATAGTTTGGGAAAGGTTGGCAAAATAAATACATAGACTGCAGATATGGTATAGTTATTTATATTATGAGACTTTAGGAGTAATGGACATGTTTGGACATTCCATAATAAGAACAGACAGCTATTTCTTAAAGTTCTGGCATTGACCATCCACATTAGCTTTGTAGCTTTTAAAATATTTCCAATGCAGATTGATATTCAGTAGTGTATTTCTTTATTTATGTTTTAAAAATCAGGCATTTTCCATAGACATGACTGATAATTATTAAAGAAATTAGTTAATAATTCACTTACATTTTCTTATCAAATTAAAACAGCATTTGACGATTAACTTTATGCATTTTAAAACCAGTTTTTACTTTTGATTTTTTTTACACGCTGTGGAATCAATGTTGTTATTTTTATACAAAACAACAAGTTCGTAATATTTCCGTATATTTGTTTATCGTGAAATATTTTTACAGGAAGAAGAAAGGGCTTGTTCACCAGGTGCCAGAAGGGACATTTGTATTGATCCCAAAACATATTGTAAATTGGGACATTTTCATCTACTGCTTGAAGATTATGCAAAAGGTAATTTTCTACAACAATTAAACAATCTAAGACGATTGAATCGTATTTCAGTACTCCTGAAAGATGAAAAAAGGCATGTATCAATTAGACAATGGATAAAAAATGTTTAATTACATCAAATAGGAAATTGTTAGTAGTCCATATTTATTAATCAATTTCCTTAAATAATGTTTTTAGTATGTAGTAAGAAATATCAAAAATTTGTGTTATTCTAATTGGGAAATTTTTAGATATACTTAAATCTGCCTTAATAGAATCAACAGAATTTTGTCATTTCAAATTGCAATGGATCGAGATAGAAGTGTGAAAAAAATATTGGCACATGCTTTTTTTTTTACTTGAATCTACCAATTTATTGAACTTTTAAGGGCAATATTGTTTGTTGCTATGAATACTCCATTTATTGTTTCCATATTTGGTATTTGATGAAACCAAACTTATGTGTATCTCTTGTCTATTTGCAGCAATGTCAGCATACCAGAAGTTTTATGCACTAGAGCAGGACAACTGGAAAGATCCACTGTTTTTGTACGGGCTTGGCTTGTGCTACTATCATTACAATGCCTTTGATTGGTGAGTCCATGAATCTAACACAAATATCACATTCATACTATCAAATGCAGGCTCTACCAAGTTGGTTCTTCTAAGGGTGACTGTTTGTGGCTCTCATCAGAAATTTGACAAATTCTTCTGTTTTATTGAGTGTGTAAGTGTATGTGTACATCTCTGGCTAAGTTACAACTTATGATGAGGTGAATCTTACTCATATACTTACTGGTCTTAATAACTCTATTAAATAGGAAGCAAACTACTTAACTATTCTATGTCTACTACATAGAATGGTTAATTGCTATTCATCTTTCGAGTTGGTTATGTTTAAGAGTTATTGGTGTCTCTTAAGCATGTAAGGGATCTTTGTTGAAATGTAAGAAAGATAAATGAGAGAATTCACGAAAGTACTATTGGACAACTTGTAAAGGTAATTCTTTAGACATTGTGTTCCAAAGTTAATTCTCGTAAAAATCTACTGCAAAATTTCACCATTTAGGAATATGTGTCAATATGATAAAGAAGCAGCGCAAGAATATTGAATATTTGGTGATCATATGGAGATAAAAATGCTCCATTATTTCCAAATCCAAATTAGGTTAGCTAGTTGTTTTACAGGATACCTGAACATACATATATCTGCAATGAAGATAAACGCCATAGAACAAGTTTAAGGATTATAAAATAGAATAAAAGAAAGAAACCTGGTTGTATCTTTTCTAGCTAGTATATTTAA
Source organism: Cecropterus lyciades (assembly GCA_002930495.1). Taxonomy (NCBI): domain Eukaryota; kingdom Metazoa; phylum Arthropoda; class Insecta; order Lepidoptera; family Hesperiidae; genus Cecropterus; species Cecropterus lyciades. The sequence continues at coordinate 541,121 of MOOZ01000198.1, read as the reverse complement.
GGGCAGATTAGATTAAAACACCAGTGCCCATATATAATATCTTGATACTCAAAAGACACTTATATTTCAATTATTTCTCTTTGCTTGTCAAAACATGCTATTATTCTGCCTCACCTTATATCCAATAATATAAGATCATATCATTGTGATCTTATATTATTCAATAAGGAAATGCAATTTTAAATTAAAATATTATTTATTCAATAAATATGCAATATGTATTTACATTATTATTTATATATTATTTATATATTTATGTAATGGATATTTGTGACGAATGTCCATTACAAAATAGGAGGAAGGAAACTGACTATGAATGAGATAAAACTGTTTAATTGATTAGAGTTAAACCCCTTCTTTTGTGCAGAATATTTCATGGATAGATTTCACATGAAATCATTTAATAAGGTAAAGTTTTTAGGAAATAAATTTTCCTCCGTTTGTGCTTTGATAAAAATTTTAATGTATTATATTTTGCAATATTTCCTCCTTTTGATTAATTTTGTTTACTTTGCCTTATAGTTTTCCCAGTCGAATTAGGACCGGATTTCACTCAATGTGGAGATGACCGGAAAATTGCGGAGATATGAGGCATAGCATACAGAAGAGTGAAGTTTTTTTTTTCTTCATCAGATTGAAGTAACAAACGAGCATGTAGTCCATCTGTTGATGATAAGTGGTTACTGTCGTCCATGCACATCTGTGGGTAACCTTACATAGAACAGAGGGTCTATTTTAGGTCGAACACAGATGCATTACGACTCCCGAGGACTAAGATGGTCACCTCATAACCACACCTTTCACCGAAACGCAAGAACTGTTTCACTGTAAAAATAGGTGTGGCGGTGCTACTTCATATCGGAAATGCACTTCCCCGGTTGAATTACATTGGTTCTACCTCCTGTTAAACCAGTGTTGTGTAATTCTTAGCGAGGGGGGGGAAGGGATACATGGGGATGAATTGCTTTTATTTTATTATCTAGGTGGAAACGTTCAAAAGGTTAAAAGGTTTGACGCCGTGCGAACGACGTTAGGTTTAGGATTTTTACCGCACTAAAACCCCCTGGTGGCCGTCGTCAGCGTTGTGTGGAGCATTCCTGGATCTAATTCTAATCTTTCGTCTCCGCGCGGGCCACAACATTTTGTTAAATATGCCACTGAGTATTATGAAATCTCCTCTCCTCCCCGCTAATGATATCTACCATAGGAGAGGAGTTGAAAACTATGTCTGATTAATTATTTATAAAACATCTCCTTTTCCTTTTTCTTATTTTCGATTTAGTGGAAACAGGTTCTTAATAATTAATAAGAATTTTTGCGCCATCTCGTCAAGACTGTCTTAAATTAAATAGTATACATTTTCAAGTGGGTAACCTTTACCATAAGTACGAATTTACAATCGTATGTACGAACGTAAATTTGTACATACGCAATTTATTGTTTCTCCGATTTACATGATTTTGATTTATAATAATTTCTGTTGGTCGGTCGGTAGTAGACATTTTTATCGGAGGCGTTCGAAATTAGTCTTCAGAGGTAGCACTATCTGTGTCTAACCTCAGGTAAGACTAATCTTATTTGGGGTTGATGATAGATGTCCATGGGCGGCAGTGGCCACTTACATTACACCGTACTGTATGCTCTTTTGCATAGTTCTATGTTATGCAATAAATAAAATAATAAGTTACTGTCCGACCGAAACTTTCGGCAAAATAAAGAACGGGTTTCGGCGTAAAACCTGCCGAAACTAAGACCGAAACCGAAACTGCATTCGGGAGTTTTCCCACTGTGAGCGGCCATGTTCGGTGCTTTGAATTCAACCCAAATAAGTAATTCCCTATGTTTAATATTTTTAAAACACCGTGAAAATAGTCTATAGAAGACTCAAATAAATACCTCTCATCTATTGTATTTTGAAGACGTGATTTTTTTTTCTTCAATGAGGGGTTGTTATGTTGATTATCAAGAAGTGAAAATGTCGAAGACTGACTTAGACTGACGGAGAATGATTGTAATAAAGTTTTCTTTATTTTCCTTAAAAAAGAAGAAGTTCGGTCGGACACTACAATAATTTAAAAATATATATTCTGATTGGAATTTAGCCTAGTCTCAAGTTTTCAAATAAAAGTGTACCTGTTAATTTCATTTTAGATTGAAGAAACAGATAATCTACACTTGTTACATTACTCGAGGAAATAGATAGTACTTATATATATTTTAACAAAGTATCTAAAGTTTTTTAGCACTGGGATATGTGAAACACCATATGGTTATATTAATAAATATTTGTGTTATTTATGGTACTGACAAACTTCACAATAATTCTAAAGCTATCTATAAAGTCTTGTCAACAAGAATCCAACGAGCCTGAATCCATAGGGAATGCGTCGTTTAAGTAAAGTTCCCATGGACTCCTTCCGGCTCTGACATCATACCCTGATGGTCTTAAATTATCATTTAGGACCATCCCTCCAACCATCATGTAATTGACTGATGCATACAGTTTCAGCTCTATCGGATGCGGGGAAGTCGGTCAAGTTTAACTTGTAAGATTCCATTACAGACAAATTCCGGGAAAGTAAATAAAAGCCTGCAAAAAAGTTACTTTTAAGGGTTCCGCTACGATTATAAATTTTCAAAGTATTTGGTTGAATTTTTTTATCAGATAGAAGTAGTTAACCAGCATGCATTCCACCTGATGGTAAGTGGTTGCTGCCGTCCATGGATATTTGTACACATATAGATCAGTGGTTCTATATGAACTCGATGTCAGATGTGTTGCTATTCTCGAGGACTCAGATGGTCGCCACGTATATAAGTGAACCTCACCCTTCCAGCGACACGCAGGAACTGCTTCACGCTAGAAATAGGTGTGGAGCATTGCAATATATTTGCAGATTGGGTATATAAGTTTTTGTTCGTAGCTCGTAAATCGTAAGATATGTAATAAGTTATATAGATATAACTTTCCATTCAATAAATGTGAAAATCGTTATTAGAAACAATGACAGCATTTTGTTAAAAATATACATATATGTAAAATAGAAGGTAAATTAAAAAAATGTTATTTTATTATAGAGAGTATGATACAATTGTTACAGTGATGTTCCTTTTTTTAGCCCACTGCTAATTTGAAAATAGGTAATTGGTAGCTAATTTGGAGGTAGAACGAGTATAGTTCGACCGGGGAGGAGTAGTAGGAGTACAGTACCACCGCCACACCTATTTTTAGCACGAAGAAGGTCCTGCGTTTCGGTGGAAGGGTGTGGTTGCCGTCTCATTTTCATATGAGGCGACCATCTTAGTCTTCGGGAGTAAAAGCGCATCTGTGATTGGCTTCAGATAAAACCCCTGTTCTGTATGAAGTTGCTTACAGATGTCTATGGGGGGCAGTGGTCATTTATCATCAGGTGGACTGCATGCTCCTTTGCTACTTCAATCTTATAAAAACCCACGGTTTCACCCGCGTATTAGTTACTACAAAGAAAACTAATTTATTTATTTATTTGGATAAGAATAAATATTATATTTATAAAAACGACTTCGCAAATAATGCATTCTTTTGGAAGAAATTTGGTTAGCATATAAAAGGGTACAGTGAGTTTACCTGAA
>MOOZ01000198.1:494053-535393 GCA_002930495.1 Cecropterus lyciades | reverse complement strand
GGAAAAGGGATCAGGTTGTATTTTTAGACCGGGACGGAAGTGACATGCGCTGCGGTATACGGTATCGGAACAAAAATATTTTTTAAAGTGTTCTAAACGTGACGGTAGTGCAACTAGTAAACGTATGAATATTTTTAAAAGCAAAATTCTACGCTATTCCTTTATAAATATGTAATATTATAAAACTTAAATTGTATGATTTAAGTTTTATTATAATTATAATATAGGTAACTATAAGAAATAAACATGTCCAGGTGCGGGTCGACCACGTTCACGGTTGTGTAACAAGAAAAGTGTTAACACAGGTGCATAGTAGTTCAAATTTGTTCATGCATTAGAACATTTAAAGTATGTACCAATTACGGTTCAATAGATCTTGTCCACGCGTAGATAATAAAAAAATTCGTTTGAATTCATGAAACAATATTTTATAATAGGTAATCATCCACGACAAAATATTTAGATTGTTACGTAGATACTAAAAATACATAGCTTTTTTATCACTATAAAAATATAGTGCAATATTATTTTTCATTATAGAAGTTAAATAATTGTCAATACATTTTCTGCCATGTAAAACAGTATCATTTCTTTTACCTACTACCAACTACACAATAGTGAGAAAACACGAAGATTAAAAAAAACTATTATACGTGTATTTTTACTAATCTAAAAATAGAATTACGAAACATTCGTACAATATTTTTTATAGCTCGATTCACTATCCTCTTTCTGCTATTTTGTAATACACCGGATGGCTCGGCGCAGCACAAATAAAATTTGAGTAGACCGAAAAAAGCGGCTCATGGGTTATCGTGTCGATATTCGTGCCGGTAGTATAATCAGCGCTCGTTTCGTTTCGTGATTCACCGGACGTAGGACGAGCGCGGGGCGCAGGGCGCGGTAGGGCCGGAGCGGCGCGCGATAGGGCGCGGCGGCGGGGCGCGGGGCGGTGCACGCTGCAGCGCGAGGTCGTCGCTCGCTCGCGCCGCGTACTGCCAGTCGGGAGCGGGATGCGGTGACGTAAACTGCATCGGCGTTAGCCGCGAACGTAGTGTAGGACGGGACGTGTCGTGATCGTATGTTTCGAGTGCGTGCTTTGAACGTTCCTGTGTGACTGTGCAAGTGTCTCTTTTTTTTCGACGACGCCCCCGCTCTTCACTACGTGGGCTGCTGCGGCCATCTCGGCCCATCCTGGATCCGAGGATCCCCGAAATGGTGAGTGCGGTCGAAGCTCCCGCTCGTGGTTTGTTTACGTCGGCCCTCGTGCCACCTCTCTCTTACGACCTGCCGCCCGTATCCCTGCGTCGCGTTCGCACGCGACTCATTCTATTTTGTTTTGTTTTCCGAAATGCAGACACCTACGTCGACGGCTTCGAAGCTGGTCCCGTCGGGAGGTCTCGTTTTTTGTTTGTGTGCATGGTTTGTGTATTTTTTTGTAGTGTATTTTCGCAGGTAGTCGGTCGGGCGATCCTCTCCCGTTCGACGGGTCGGGTCGCGGCCGAGATGCGACCTGCGACAAGATCGTGAGGGGGTTGCGATATCGCGAGGGCGAGCGATGCGTGTGCGACTCCGGCTAGTAAATAATGAGCTCGGTGTCGCATAAAATGTAGGTCGGTGGAGTGTGGCCGCAATGCTGCCGCTGCACGCGATGCCGTGCCTCTCCCTTCGCCTAGCGCCTAACCACTGCCAGCGAACATTATATGCATCGTCGATGCATCCGCTGAAATGTTAACTCCACACACGTCGGTACCTGCTACATGCACATACTGTAAGTAACGGCAAGTATAGTTTTCTGGTCATCATGTTATCGTCATATTTATAAATTTATTGGTACCTCCTGTCAAACTATTAGTGTATTTAGGATCTGGTGTTAATTACATTCTAATGAACTCAATAAGAAAATTTCTTAATTTGGTATCATCATCAAGTACCCTTCTGCCCTTTCCAATAGAAAGTTTTAGCACTTCAATCAGCGCGTGCTCATACGCTTCGATATCTCTCTGGCTTACTCACGTAGACGCACGAGACTCGTGATCTCAGTTACTCACGCAATGTACTATCTGTATTGTCAAAATTATTACGTACGAGCGCAGGAAAATCTGTGAGTCATATTATGTCTACATACCCGGTGGATGTTTTCGCGCACTTTTAGCCGCGCGTCATTGGCCACCAGACCGGTAGTGCGACTGCGGCGATATGCTTGGAAACCTAATGAGCACGGCGATTACAATGAAATGTATAATTACTCGGTTTCCTCTGGGAAAACCGAGCCTCTTGCTTGACGGAACATGAATTGTTAAGTACTTCGAATACGGCTCTGGTGACACGGGGATTTTTGTTACGATTTTATCGTTCACTCGAACTGTTTCTAAGCAATAAAATCCATTGAAACCTTATCGGAATTTACGTTTTACGCGTTATATTGCATAAAACTTTGTTATCGCGTTACCTCGCGATTTATTATGATAATAATAAAGAATCGTCTTGTATCGTATCGGTCGCGAACCGGTCCGCACATTATCTACGCATCGCCGCTATCTGCTTCCAGTAACGGTATCCTCTCTATATCCCTCGTTGGACTCGCTCGGCTCGTTTCGCAAACTCGTTCGTTCGAAAACGCCTAGGCCTTTTCTTCTATCTTAACCGGAAACTACATTATTTAATACCACATTTGAATTTGACCTATCAATTTCAAAAGCGGACATGCTCATCCTTGGGTATTCGTGGAATTGTAGACTTTAAAATTGAAATACGAAGACGAACTGAATTCGGCGATTCTTGGACTCTAATTACTATTCATAAATTCCTAGTACGGACATTTTGCGAACGTTCCATCTAAATCGTCAACAATTTTAAAAGGAACACATTGCCGTGCAATAACTTACATCATTGAATTATTATTCAGCCGGCGGTTTCGTGGAGCGAGTTCCTGTCCAAGTTGAGAAGCGGAGTTGTTTTTAATGGGCCCATAATGGCGGAACATTTGCGAGTCAGCTGGCGTGCAGCTAGGAATAGGCTTCTGCTGCTTGGACATGGGTCGTGTGTTGGTAATTAATGCTATGTAATCGATAGAGCAGCTTGCGGTGGCGCGTGCCAGGGGCAGGTGTAAGCCGGCTGCCACCGCACCTGTCAAGACATCAGCTGCGTCTTATGCTAGGCCTTTGTTTAGTCGCACCATTCGCAACGCAATGCATTACATACAAGTAGAATGGAATTGTCGAATGGAAATAAATAAACCCACTACATTGCCTGTTACCAAACTTTAAAAACGTTGGCGTTTGGAACTCGTTTCCTGTTCATTTATTTGCGTGAAATAGACTTGCCGTCAATTTCGGTCATACTCATTACTTACATACATTAAAGACTCATCATTATTGCACTATTATTTACACGTATTGTATTTATGTGATACTGATGCGGTATACGTCAGTTAGTGAAACTGCAAATTATATCATATGATAAAATAAAATTTTCAAAGATGTTACGCCAAAGTACTGTCAACTACGGTAGTTAATAATATTATAGCAATATAACAATAATTACCTACAGCAAAGCAAAATTATTATTTTTTTGAGTGTGCCGAACGGGAACAAAGTTATTCTACTCGATTCTAGATACTCCAAAAATAATTTAATGTTCCGAAAATAAAATCGAAATCGATTAAGGCCGTAGTTTTTTATGGGAACAATATTTTACTTGCTCGTAAAGGCGTCGTTCGCTTAAATTAATCGTTACATTGTCACGGTTTGACTATTAAATAATTAAACATATCACGTACAACCGGAACGTGTCATTTGATATTTCTGGAAAATTAGGCATTGTCTCGCTTCTTTATTGTGATCACCGAAGTATTTGATTCCTTTGCATTGTAAATTGCTCTTCAGCAAGAATATTTTATGAAACATTTAGTGCTCTTGAGCTGTTGTAAGACCGTAAATAAATTGTTTTGTGTCGAGTCGTCGGTGTCAAAGCCCTGCCAAGATGTTCTGGAGTAGGTTTCGCAAATGGCAAGTTTTACGAGGGCCGGTTATTTACGCGGCGGTCGGCGCGTGCCGGGCTCGTATTATGTAGGCGTGCAATTAACTTGCAGATGCAACGGCACTGACCTTGCGCCTCATAACATTCTAGAATTTTATTTGCCGTCCTAAACTCGTTTATACGGTAGCTTTGGAAAATGTTTACTCAATCGTATTCTCATACATTACTCATGTGGACGGCTGACCTTCTATTAATTCTGCATCTACGTAACCATAAAATAGAAATTCTGGAATATCGTTCAGTTTTCTCGAGTTCCCAGGAACGTTTTACAATTGAAACATGAATAAATCGGCGCATTGCCTTTAAAATACCCATCATTCACGAAGTGGCTACGAGTTACGTGACAATAGCTGTGTTATTTAATATGCGAGGTTGTTGGATTATGTGAGCTCGGCCGGTACATAGCAACAGAATAGCGGAGCGAACCGGAATGGGACAGCAATTTACATTTTGAAGTTCTCATGTGAGATCGACGGCTAGCGGTACGCACTCGACGATGTAAATTAGCCTGCAATGAGATGGCCGGGCCCGGGCGGTGAGTGCGCAAAGAGGACGCGGTCCCCGACCCTAGCCGAGGAGTGCATCTAAGCAGGGCTACAGAAAATGTGCGGGCGGGGCGGAATTTCCCCCTTTCCCCCTTCCGCGTGCCCCGCGTCACGTACGCACCGACGGGCCCTTCCACGCATGTAGGATTGCGTCGGCGAGGGCCCGCGCGCGCACCTACTCGCCTCTATCGAATCGTCGGCTAAGGGAGTATGCGTTATTAGCTCACCCCGCCACCCTCGGTTCTTCCTCCTCCACCCCTTATCCCGTATTTCGAGATCGGCGCCTCAGCCGGCGCAGTTTTCCCTAACCTTAAGTTTTGATAGCTCAGAATTACTGGCTCGAGCGCATCGTACAATTTTTACGTTTCTACCAAATTATGTGGGTCGGAACTTGTGTTAGGAGCAGGGCTATGGTGACGGCGCGCGGTCGTCGACACTAACGGATCGCTATTTATACCTGCCGCGTAGTGCACCGGAACTGGCTCGGTGCACTCGCTGCAACCGTCTTCGTTCTGTCAATGACCCCTCAGCATTTGAACATTTCCTGCACCAAATGTTTAATAAACACGAACAAAGAAACATGGCCTTTAATTATTACTCGAACATTTGAAGTGACTTTGTTGATTTATATGTTTAGATGTCCAATAGTCATAGGTTATAGGGCTTTGGTTGCGAAATGTTATGTGGCAAGAGGGTGCCCTTCGGCTTTGTTTGGGTTGCGTCAGAAGCCGCCCACATCTGTAGGGCCGCCACCCACATAGGACATGGAACTGTGTCAAGCAGCCTGCCCTAGTTTTTACACTGACTAGAGTTTTTGTTTTTACACGTGTGAGCACCAAACGCTTTTTATGTTTTCATTGCGAGAAAAACGTTTCCGCGCCACTACCTTTGAAATGTTTATTATGCGTTTTGTTGTACATTTTTTTATATTGTTATCAAAGACATTGTTCAGAACTTTTTACGTTTATATTTTCAACCAATTAATCGTTATCATACTTATACACTTACAATATGAAATGAGGTCACTACACATTGCAACGAAAGTAGGTCACTAACATTGAATAGCGCAGTAATATTGGTCTTTTATGAAAATATTTTTGTTTGATATATATAGTTATTGTAATTTAGCGTAGTGCGTTACGGATTATATATATTATAAGCATATTCGTTTTAGTGGGTGTTCTGATAATGGGCAGTTGCGTCATTGATATCGCGCTGTATCAGCGGGCTCGCGGAGTGGTTCCGCGAGCGATGGCCGCTGCGGAATTTCCGCGAAAAAAACCAAACGTCACGCCGCGTCACCGCGCGCGCGACGTCACACGGTGCAAGGCCGCGACCACATCTCCACTATACCTACCCGCTTACTACATACGATTACATATGATACTTATATACTGCCCTCAGAAGCGCAAAACGGTATCGCAAAAAAATAAAATACAATTTTTTGATTTTTAGGCCTTCGGATAGCTCAAGAAATTATGATGTACGTTACTACCATACTACCATAACCTTATGAACTAAGCCGAATGACTGTAACTTAGTTTAAACATATTGAAAATTTAGTTTAAAAATATCCTTCCTCTCAATTTTCTAAGAGATACAAGAAAAAAAAACTTTCACATAACATCAATTTTCTCGAAACTTGCTACAAATGAGATGCCGTTTTTGTGTTCTCAAGGCAGATCTCCACTATACCTACCCGCTTACTACATACGATCACAATTATGTATACTATTATATTATTAAGTCGTTGTTATAATTGTACACCCTACTCTGCCTACCTCTTTCATTTGTTTTTCCTGCAACCAACTTCTAAAGTTGCGTGTAAGAGATCTCATTTATTCTACGTCATAAGACCGATATTGTATCTTAACTTAAATATCATTTCTTTGTTACATGTTTGTTTTTGGTGTACAAAAAAATATTTTTGTATTTTATAACTCCATCACTGTAAATTGGAATGTCACCTATATTTTCAACACCCGCAATAACTCGTTGGTCTGAGATTTTAAATATTTTAATATAGTCCCAAGTTACGTCACAGAAAAACAGCTCATGTATTTCTATTAAATTTATTCAATATCCAAATGTAATCGGCCGGAAAGGCATAATCCGCAGCTGCGGACACGCGGCATCTAATCGCAAATACTTTGGATCTGTTTTTCTAACCTTTTGTTTCAATTTGAAATATCATTTCTTGTATTCTAGGTGTTTTTCCTATATATTCACTAAAACGTGACATCGACAAGTTATTACTAATTTTCAACAAAGTGCAAATTATTTTACCTACAATTCACACTTGAAATAGGCGAAATAACGATTCATATATTAAATTTTGTCGTTAATAAAAGTGACTACGAGGGAAGTTACAGAAACTTAATTATCCGTAATTTATTCAAATCAAATATTTGTCGAATTACTAGTTCAAAATACATAGTGTAGCGAACGTGACAGGTGCGCTGATCTATAATAAATTCGTTAATAAATTGTTTGGAGTTGATTCACGATTCTCGAGAGTTAAAAATTCTTGTAGACACACATTCACGCTGCATGGGTACGTAATTACCGTGCACGTTGTTTCTCACGGATGTCGATGGGTACTTACGATCTAGCCGTCACTGTACCACGTATGTATGTACAATGAGCATTAGAAAGCGGCCGGCTCGCCGCAAAAAGGGAGCAGTGGAAAGGGCTCCTTTCCGAATGCTTCGCTCGCTAGTCTTGCGACATGGTGTTACGTCATTATTGAACGATAACCTCTCCCCGCGTCCCATGGCCCTACCGCTCGGTGCTCGGACGATGTGCGTGCGGCGACGTATTCGTGCACGTATGTGTGCTAGTGCCCTTTACATTGTTTGACGATTTCTATGACGTTGACGATGCTCTAAAAATTTTCACAAAGGGTTCAACCCCTTCCAAATGGCAATGTTAGGGATGGGGCACAGTTTTTAATTCTACTGCATGTAAATAAGTATTGGACTTGTTACGACACTTGTGTGCCGTGAATCGTGGGGAAGTTATCAAGGGCACTCTATCGTTTGTAATGTAATAATAGCGCAGAATGTTCAGCTCTTTGCGTGTTAGGGGAAGTTCATTTTGCATAATTCCATGCATGACTTTCCTTTAGTTTTGGTGCTTAAATATTACGTGTCGTGATAATGATGTTTCGTTCCATCAGCCACATGGAGGCGTCTATCCTTATATTTACACGTGGCGCACGTTTAGAAAAGAATTCGATTACGTGTTTAATTAGCACAAAAAGCAGTTCAAGACCGCTCGTTATTTAACGATGAGAGCACAATGCACATCTGTCGAGTTTTACAATCTTGTAAACAAAGATCGTGAATGCAGGCGGCTTCATTTCGACGTGAGTTGAAGAGCTCGTTCGTACAAAGCGAGGAAGGCTGTAGGCATAATTTGCGGACGCAACGGTTTTTGTGAGCGCTACATTGTCTATGCAGTAATAATGCAGAATGCATCTGCAGCGAGCGGCTCACTTCCTCATTGCTCGACCTCGCTGTAACTATGCGCTCTACACAAATATCTTTTCCTACACACAGTAACAGATATTTATAATGTGAAGTACACGTATCTTAAGTACATACTGTCTGCCCACTTATCGTAGTCGTAAAGATTATTATGAGTTATATGTATCAATGATGATATCAATATAAATTTTTCATACTGATAGATTTTATCGTAACAATAGAATTGAGTGTCTGTTGTAGCGCTTTTAAATATGTTTCTTTAGTATCAATAAATCAGTTAGCAAAGTGCCTTAATGCTATATTTTATTGTCTCTAAACCGGTCATAAAAGTTATATTTGGCCACACACAAAATGTTAATTTAGGCTAAAAGGTGTCTTTACACATTTCACAATCACTAAGAGTTAAGTGAAGGTTATCGGGGAACAGTTTTATTCTAATGAATAATGCATGGAATTGTATTTAAAAAAACACTTATCTTGCATAATGAGTTGGTACTTGAGAGTTATAACGCCATTTGCATTTCAGCCCAACCCCAAAATCCGGTTTGACTTTGTGAATCTTGAGACGTTCACATTATCTATTGAAATACATTAGATAGAGCGAAATATCGAATAAAGCTACGATTATTTTAAACATAGAATTTCCTAGGATAAAGTAAGTGGTTTTCGCAGTCAACCTACAGGTCTAAGGTACCGTAAGGATGGCCTGAACGTGCCGAGCTGCGGGGTACAGTTGCTCTAAGTGGAATAACCGGCTTATCTCTAATGTTTCCTTACTTTGTTACTTGTTTGTTACTGATTTCAATAATGTCGCAACTGCAAGACACGTTTGCTATTATAATTCTCGGCACACAGGCCGTTTCTGCGGTTCTAATCTTCGTGAAGAATTTTGTGTGAATGCTTTATTATAAATGTGGTAAACTCACAGAAACGTTAATTGTAATAATTTGTTGCGTGCTAAGAATTTGAATCTAAACTGTGTATTCACCGAGATATGTGGAAGTACAATGCGCTAATTGACTCGAATTACATGCGTTCCATACATAAGTCCAATATATTCGTAGGTGTTTCAGAAAATCTATTTCACGGGTGTAATACTACAATACAAACATTTCGTTTGGATTTTATAAGGTAATTGCGTTTGTTCGTGTCGTATAAAAATAAAACATAATCATTCGTTTCCTGTGAAAACTCGAAATACTTATCGGATACAGGTCACGGCAATTCATTTCGAACAAGAGTACCAACCTCGGGGTTGAAAATAGTTTGCTCATAATCAGAATACATCGCATACGAGAGCATCGCGTGTATGTCGGTGTATACGCATAAGTGGTAGTTATCGAAACGTATGAAAGTGGGTCAGCTAGTATGACGCCAGCGATAAACAAGCCCTCGCCCGTTCATTATCAATTTTCTGCAATGCACGAAACAGCTGCCATAGTGTATGTTACGCTATTAACATTTGAACATGTATTTCTAATTACCAATTGCTGACTTGTAGATTTTTCAACCCAATATTACCGTTAAGCGCTACTGTACTCTGGTTTGAAGGGCGTAGCAAGAAAGACACACTTATTCTAGGCGTTGCAACTTAGACCTCAGGAGTAGCAACGCATTTGTGGCCAAACTATTATAAAAAAAAAACAGAATGTTTTTTGTCTCCATGCAGTTATACTTACACAGGGCGTTTCTGTATCTCCATTGTATGAACGCATCTGTGATCTACTTCAGGTAGGAGCATTCTATTTAGAATGTATTCCAGATGTGTATCGGCGACAGTGACTGTTAACATCTGTTGTACGTCCGTCTTCCACTTTATCATAAGATAATAAAAATACGAAGATTTAAGAACAGACAGAGAGAAAGTGCCACGTTTGAACAATGAAAAAAGACCTGAATGGATAATTATACGTGTACAATTGCAGTGCCAAAAATGTTCAGCTAGAAATAGAAGATGAAACAATATTTGATATAACTATATTAATTTAAACATTAATATAGTTGTAATTTATTAATTTTGTTTTAATGGTATTTAAGATTTAAGATAGCAACAGCAACCACCCAACATGGGATTTAATACAGGCGACTTTCTTACAAGTATTCGTAACAAAAGGATCTAAAGTAGGAGACGAAGCTTTGTCGTCGGCTAAAACGTAGGGAAGTCTGGATAGCATCAACTTTGCTATTCACAAAGCTTAATACAGGTTGAAAGCTTGGAACTTGTCCAAGCCCGAGGTCAATGTTTTGCATTACTAATTATAATTTCACAAGGATTTCTACTGTCAGACAATGGTACTGTGATTATCGAATTAAGAATCAAAGTTAGCTTTAACGTTAGTCTCTTTTCCAAATTGTTTCTTAGTAATTATTATTTTGTCTTTTACGGAATATATATGAAATAATCTTCTATTAAAATTTTATTATAAATAGCTTAATCGTTCTAAATCTTCATTATCTTAACTGTTGTATCTACGTTAGATAAAACTATAAAGTATATAATACGCAATGCTATAATAAGACTAGGGACAATTATAACACAATATTATTTACGTATACATAAATTTAAAAGTTAAACAAAAACAAACCTTAACAAGTTCCACACGCACATTAATTAAGAAACAGTTAAAAGCCTGTAATTTAGTAGTGTCCAACCACGAGAGTTTATTATTAACACGGCAGGTGGAGAACTGTATATAAACACATTAACAAAATACAATCGTAGCCGGCTCATCTTGCGTTCCCGTGTTACATACGTGTGCGTGCCGCTGGGAATAACAGTAAAATTATTTTCTCATGGTTATCGCCTAGTGATAGAGTGTATTGGAGAAATGTTTCTGACTTGTCGGTGTATTTGTAAACATGCGTTCACAATACACGGACGAATCATATATTTCGCATAAACACTCCCAACGCAATGGACTGAAACGAGAACTGTTTTGTATCACGTTGTGTTTGGCTAGAGAAAAATCGATGATGCTTGCTGGCTGTTGCTAAGTTATTTTTTCTTATCTGTTCAATAACTGAAACGATCGTTTGAAGATTTAAGTTACTCATACTCATCATAATTTAATAGGAAGCTAGTACTCAATCAACGGGCAGAAAAAAATATTTGTTTCACCACGAAAGAAATTACTGTTATTATTAAAATACACTTATCTTAAGTCATTCTATAAATTAATGAATTGGTATTGGGAAATGGTGGATTCTTCCGGCTTACAGTCTTGTTCATTTATTTTTAGATAATCTTTTACCTGCTCCTTAATTCTTTAAGTCCACAATTGTTTAAGGCTGCTTACTTGTTATTTTCTTGGATATTGTAATCGCTTTAATTATCCGTATAAGTCGTTTTCACGGGCGTATATTCTGTCGAAGCGTTAGGTATAACGCCATAACCTTCTCGTTGCTAAGTAGGTATATAATAGTGTAGTCGGAACTGCATTTGGCTCTTGTGCACGTGAGCTGTGATGCAATCGCGTATTCAACATAGCCTACGAACAACCTGACCACATTGCATCACGACCTCGGAACAACGGCAATAGAATGCAACGCAAACTGCATTTGCTCCAATGCTACGCGCATAATGGCCGCCTGGTACCTTCTAGCGTAATGTCAATGTAATAAATAGTATATTACAAGCTGTGCCCAATGATTTTCTTCGTTTACGACCATTTACGAGACTCCGTGCTTCAGACGGATTAAGTTGGATCTTGCTGTAGCATGATTGTTATAAACTCTAGCATAAAACATTTTACTTAATCATTTTTTTGTTTTATTCAAAAATATATTACTTTTGTTACAAACAATCTTTTTAACTTTATAATATTGTCTAGTGTCTATTGTCTAGTTTAGTATATGTTCCACACTTTATGTTAGACTTACCAATAATTGTTTTATTTAGTATCTTACTTTACTTGTTAGTAAAAACAATAATTCAGTAAAAATTAAAGGTGATGCACATGTTTAATGTAATTAATGCGCATTGCATGATTGCCATCGTGTTTTATTTATCCGGAAATTATTTCTTGGTATCCGGAAATACAGTCAATGGGCCTAGTTAATTGGAAAGAATTCATGATCACTTAGATACTTTGATCTAAGCGATTTAAAAAAAGAAGTCAAAAAGCCACTTCGTCTTTCTATAAGCCCAATTTGAAGAAGATTTTATTTTGATTAGTGATTCCGTTTGCAGGCTAAATATACCGCTCTGAAAGCTTTTCTTGGGTTTGACCTCGGCTCTTTCGCGTGACCAGGTCAATCTCGAGTTTGAATACCCCGTATTAATAGGGAAATGGGTTATTATTACGCTTAACTAACAATAATTCCCCTTTGGCCGTCGCCGTGGGAATGTCTATGGCGTTCAATATTGCCGCAGAGGAAGTAACTAAGAAGACTGAAATTGTATTTATGAAAAATTTTGTTACACGTGAAGACAGAAACGTGCCATGAGTTAAATAGACAATCAGTTTTACTTCAGCAATTTTACAATCTGAACCAGATTAAATTTTTAATAGAAACAAAAACTTGGTGTAATTAGAATTAATTTTTTTGTAATTTATCTCCGTATGAAATTGTTTTTTTGAGTGTGGACAAAAATCTCTATAAAAAGTTCGATTAGATGATTAGAAAGTATTTGCATTTCTCTTGAAGTCGTCAGTTAGTTCGTCAGTGATGCCAGCCTATCGGATCACGTGCCGCGGCGCACCTAGCGACAGCTTACTTCAGTTATGTAAAGTGCGATGCTATGACGAACTACGAATGAACTCTATAAATAGCGGTCGATCCGTCCTTGAGCCGCCGCGAGTGCAGAACTAGGTCACGCCGAGCTGCCTCATGGCGGTTCCTCCCCCCACGCCCGCGCCCCACCACCGACGCAGCTACTCGCTAAATGACTCAATTACTTCCACATTCCACACTTCCTCATTCACGCCTTTCTTTCAATTGCGACCAAATTACGTTGTTATTTGTTAATCTATCATAATCGTATAAGTATTTCTTAGTCAAAACTTGATGATGAACAATTCAAAGCAAATTTCGTTCAGAAAGTCAAGTGCCAACAATAATCTTTATTTTATAACGTCGGATATCAGCTTCCAGTGAGATTTCGTGTGTATTATTTAGCAATGCAGCCATGCATAATTTGGTTACCTGGCTGTAGGGAAATTGATCCTCGTTTGCAAGCCGGCAGGTAGCGAGCCCGGATTATATCCCGTCCCCGCACTATACATTAAATAACCGGGGTTTTTGCAGGCCTTTTATCAATATCTTGATTATAACAAAATGAAAATTTTACCACGCTTTTTGCCCGCTTTAGTTAAGCATTGTTGAACATCTGATCCTTTGTCTGGAAATTGCTTCGGTATTATTATACAGCGCGGTGGGTACGTTGATAAATTGTTCTCTAAAGACTGCTTGCGGGGTAAGCAATTTGTTGGTGTTATAACGCTATACAATATTCTTGAGATGTCTTGAAAATATTAACAATATGAAGAGGGAGTTTATCGTAGAAATCCCAGAGGAATGTTTCTGCCAAATAATAGCGGTGCTGTACTGGTCTGAAGGGTGTGGTAAGAGAGAAGTATAGGTAGCAACGCATCTGTGGGGTTAACCTCGAGTAAGACTGATCTGACCTGGGCTTGATTACTGATGTCCATGGGCAGCAGTGGCCGCTTCCCATCAGCTGAACTGCATGCTTGTTTACGACTTTCAAATTATGAAAATATGGATATAATTTGAAGAAAAAAAAGAGTATGAGGTGGATATAAAAGGAAAATTCCTTTCCCGGCCAATTAGACGACAATTATTAATTAAGATACCTGTTGTGTGACTACATACATGTCCAAGGTTGCTGCAACAAAGGGATTCTGGGTGACATCATGAGTGTAAAGCTATGTGTTATTTTATTAATTGTTGTATCATAGTTTTCTCATGGTCCAGTGAGTCATCATTAGTTGGTCATGCGGTTATAACGGATATTGCATTAGAATGTTCCTCCCCTTGATTTCGTTTCGCTTTCTAACACTGCTTCCTCTACACGATTACGTTTCTTAACATTAATCTTACAAAAAAGAAATCTTATATTATAAACTTCATCACTCTGAAATGAATAATTTTATGAAAGGAGACTATATATATTTAAATGTACTTGGCAATAGATTGACACTATGTGAACTTCGGCGTATAAAATAATATTATATCAATTGTTAGAAAGCTAAATAAATTTAGGCCTAGATAATGAAACATATCTACTTATAAATTATTGCTTTCAATTTTATCATATTTAGTGAGATATATATATTTAATCTTGTCACTTGAACAATATTTTCTTGAAATATTTACGCAATTACAGTCGTAAATTTTTAAAAACTTGGAGTATAATAAGATAATTCTTAGAAACGAGGCGAAATTAAATGTCAGGATACTTAATGATTAAATATCTTCCCATAAATCACAAAATGGTTAATTTACTCGAGGGAAGTGAAAGATTTCTCGGTATTGGGAAACGTTTACAGGATGTGTCCTGTTACGGTGTGCGTATTTATAAACAATAGAAACGTTATATAGATTTTCAAAGTAATTGCCTGATATTTATAACTGCAATAAAGCAGTCAAGACATTGTATGCCACTTTATGTTCCCATCGGCCTTCGACGATTACCTGTGCTTTAAGCTCTGATTCTAGATATTACGCGCTGCGTTACTCACCATATTACATTCTTGAGCGTAATGGTTGCTCGTATACGTACTATGTTAAATATGCATTGCTGATGTATATACAGCTTAGACGAGAGGCTTTTAACGTTTTTATTTTCATTTACCTTTGCACATTTTTTTTGCTAACCTATCAAGTGTTTCGTAGTATGGCATTAAAATAGATGATCGGTATACGGGATAAAACCCTAAAAAGCCTACGTAAAACCTACATAAAATGGGATGACTTTGTTCACTAGCATTATGATTGTATGACAAAATCCATTCAAAACTTATAGAATATTTCCTCTGCCGCAGCAAACTACCAGTTTAAAAATTAACCGAGACGATGCTGGTGAAACTATATGTATTTATGCTATTTTAACTAGCTCTTGTCTGGGACTAGGATGTCACGTATAAGGGATTAGATGTAGAAAAGAGACGGCTATAGTTCTTCTCAGCTTTGTCATTGCAACCCCTTTGCAGCCACCCCAATGTATTAAGTAGGAATGTGTTGTATTTAAGATATAATCAACGTCGTTACGTTTGACTATTTCGCTTTCAAACTAAATATGTTTGGTGTGGGTTTGTATCAGATAGAGCGCATTACATTAAGCATTCCGACTGTGACCTTTATAGAAGGAGCGCATCTGCAAATAAAACTTGGCAATTTTTGAGAAATTGAGAAAGAGAAAACAGAATCCTTTAAAAATTCTTATTTTACTTGAAGATTATTATTAGTTATCTTATGGAAAATAAAGAATGAAGGTATACACTTAGCACTGCCATTCTAGTATCCTAAAAATACAATGACATACCGACAACTATTGACAACAGATATTCTTGCTATAGGTAAAAAAAGGTTGTAAAATGATTATTTATTCCGACCAACGATCATTTCATTTCATGAGATCCGACACGCATTTGGCCGCATTTGTTTAAATTAAAAGTATAATTAGGTCTGATTAATTCCATAATTATTTTTAGATGTACATATTGTACGTTCCTTTTGACGCACCTAGAACCGGAAATGCTCAATCAAATAAATCAAGTCAAATACAATAAAATATGCAAATGCAAACACTATAAAATTAAATGTACGCGCAAAATCAATTTATCACGTTCAAACGCTCATTGCCTAACATCCAAATAATTTCACAATATCTGCAACAAGAATAACAAGATACAACTTTCGCAGTATTGATCACTTACAGTGGTATTATTTAAAGTTGACTCCCATTTATCGCCGGCTCGTGGGCGTGCAACAAACTGGTTCCTGATATCAGACAATGACCACAGAGTACACGGCGTTATCACAGCGCCCTTCACAGTATTTCGAACGGTGTATGTATGTTGAATATAAAATAACTCGATACTTAACCACCGTTTATGTTCTAACAATGTAACATTTCCACGGGAAAGTTAAAATAAAATTATAAATAGTCGTTGTAGCATACGAATTCCTATCCTATGGTTTAAGTGCGAGGCAAACAGCGGTCGGTTAACATATGTGGCTTAATATATTTCGTGGAATTCACCTTTACTTTGTTAACAGCTTTAAGCAAGTATTTGTTTGTTATATATATAATATAATTCTGTTTGTATAATAGGCCTCTGATTTGATTTTTGTCTACAGCTTTTATTTCTGTTGAACTCTTTTTATTTTGAATTGTATCTTTCGGCTAGTTGTTTGTCAGGGAAACTTTTTAGTAATTACAGGTCCCTAAAGCCAATTTTCATAAAAATATGTATCTAACGCGGAGTTTGGGCAGATTTCTAACTTCTTTCAATACATGGTTTCGATTTCATTCTTCTCATCCATAAATATGAACAATTCCTCAAACTGAAGTAAATATGTATTAAAGTTCTAGTTGAATTTAAATGCATCCACACCTGAGGTTCGCTTGCAAGCTTGACACCAAAATTAACCAAATTTAAAACACTGGTTGAATTATTGTTCACTAGTTTTAAGACTCGTCTTCGCTTGGATTTTCTTTTGGGCTTGGATTTTGATTTTAATGTATGTTTTGATTTAGTAAATGTTACTATGAATGCGATAAGTGGAAAAAGGTTTTTTTTTTGCAACTGCATAAACGTTGTCTTTTAAAGGGATATTTAAAATCAAGTAGTAGTTAATACCAATTAAATTTGTCTTAAAGCGGTTTAAATTTAATGATATCTGTATAGTTAGTACTTTTTATGTCTGTTGTATGAACTTGTAGTTTTCTCAATAAATTAAAATAAACGACCACTGGGTATTGTTTGTAAATTGTTTACGTGATGTTCTATTATGTTTATTCTAAGTTCACGTGTAAACGGTAGCGCGATAAACATGAGTCGCCGTCGAGAAGAAAAATAGGTCAAGTGCGGCACCTATGCATTCAGTATCTAGACTTATTCATGCGCTACTTTGAAATCAGATCACACGGGTACAGGTAAAAGGTATAATGAATATTTTTTTTCGGTATCTTTTTAGCATTGTGTTTTGTTATCACGATTAGGAGATTTTGGATATACGTACTTTGTGTACGTAACTGAACTGGGAACTGTCCAGTTTTTTTTATAGTAGGGAAGTAGTAAACGAGCATGCAGCCCACCTGATGGCACGTGGCTACTGTCGCCCATAGACATCTGTAACCAACCCCAGGTAAGATCAAGGTCTCACCTTAGATCAGCCACAGATGCGTTGCTACCCCTGAGGACTTATTTGGAATGCCCCGGAAAAGTATGTCTCCCTTACCACACCCTTCAGACCAGAACACAACAGTGCATAATACTGCTGTTATTAGGCAGAAATACGTGTGGCGGTGGTGCGTCCGGAGTCGAACCACATGGAGTTCTACCACCTTCAAATTATGATTATATATGATATATTTATGATTAATCGCGTCAATCATTTATTTCGTTTAAGTAGAAGTTAACTTTATTGTTGTTGGCAAATTTCTAAAAGAGAATATCCGTAGAATTTTAACATTAGTCATCGGATAGTTAATAAATCATTTCCAGTGACCTGGTTCGCTTGTGACAGGTTATTCATATACACCTTCATTGTATGATCATTTTTAAATATTTTTGAGATCGATACGGTTATAAAGTAACTGTAATTTTTATGCATAGCATATATATAGCATTGCTTCTGTTTATTACCTACCTTTTGGCATAGTTTACCGTTTAGGCAAAAGTCAGATAGAAGAGACGTCGAGCCCGGACGGATTTGGGAGGTCGTCAATCAAAACATAGTCAATGGATACTTAACTCGTGCCACATCTGTGTGTATTCTATGATAAAGAGTAACATGAGCGCTCTGTCCGCGCATCACGTCGTTTCCGTGTAGCCTGCAGCTTAATTATAGGTACTACAGGGTATGCATAAATTACCATGTTGCATAATTTTTAGCATGTATAGAATTTGAAACTAGTTTTTCGCACAAACATCATCGCATTAACCATAAACATAGTTCATAAACTTTTACTATTCTAAACTATTCGTCGTCCATTTTTTCTCACGAATCTCAAACCGTAACTGTAATTATATGCAGTTCCTATATAAACTCATTTCAAGACTAATTTGTTAACCTCTCCGCTCTTGCAAAATCATTGGCATTGCTGACAGTACATCAGATTGTTCATCTTCTCATTTGCCAGTCTGTAAACGCAAAAAACAATCTAATTCTATCTTTCACTCCATAATTGAGGTAACTCCACGTTATTAAACTTTAACTTGTAGAACCTCTGTTGACGAGTTTTCAAAAGAGATTTCATCATGGTCTTTTTGTAGCGTCGGTCGTACGGATTCTGTTATTTTTGTTATTAAGAAGTTTGGTGAGTTCGGTAACGTTTTGTACACTTTGATATTGCGTGACAGCGAGCAATCATTATTCCGCCCGTGGAAAAATTAATGCGTTGAAGAATTATTTATATATAACTTTTGTTGTATTATGTATGTCGAGCAATCGCTTCGAGCGACGCGGCGGGTGAAAGCTCTCACCGGCGCGTGTGTGTGCGTGTTTAATTTTACTAGGTACTGCGGTATCGGTGTATTCACCGGACGCCACCTGTCTCGCTCCTTTGTTTCGGCTCGCAAATGTCAGCGGAGGTCATCTAAATAAAGGCGTTATAGGCGTCCGAATTGGATCGCGATCGCTGTCTAGACGTTGCGTTGCATCGTCCGATCGATTGCACGAACGAGCCTCAGACGGTCATCGACCCCGCGGTCGCATCGGTGACGTTACGCTCCGGTGGTGCGCTCCTCAATAACCTCACGGATGTTACGGACGCTTCAATTCTGACTCGTTCGCTCTACGTTTCTCCCAACCATTTTTTGTCGGCATTCTTCCTTTTTGTACATTGAGCGACACCTGACAAGTCTATGAACGATCTCAATACTCGAATGTACCTGAGGGGCTCGAATATATTTTACTTTACCGATTTTATTGACGGTCCTTTCATTGAACCCATAAGACGTAATGAAATCTGCTTCGAAGCTTTACAAATGTGTGGACCGGTTTAGATTTTGGGACGGCTAGGCTTTACTTATAAAAACTGCCTTTGTTCGGATTCTTGTGAATTTTCAAAAACGTGTTGCGCAAAAAATACAGTTTTGTCTGTCAAAGCAATTATGTTTTACAGCTTGTTTTATTTACAAAAATTGATTTTATGCTTTTGTTGTTGTTTATACAATTTAATGGTTTGCTTTCTTTTGTTTATGTTTATGACTACTGCTTTTCTTTGTCAGGTTTCTACTGTTTGCTATCGTTGACCTTTCTGGAAGTTGAGTACAAGCTTTAAATAAACAAAACTATTGTTTATGCTCTTCTTAGTAACGAACGAGTATTGCCATAAATGTTTTATTACTAATAAATTCGATGTATTGTTAGTTCCCGGGTCATTGGGTTACTCTACTCGCGTAGTCAGATGTAGACGTGTAGCGGTACCTACAGGACGGAACATTCCATTGTCCTAGGTCAGGGAGAAAGACTTTAAGTACTAACAAGAGTATTGGACACTTTAATCTCTAGAATTACGTATTCGTCATTCGAAAACCAACGTTTGCAAAAGTCAATTACATTAACCTTTATTTTCAAAGTGTCTTGTATAATTTATTCAAGGTTAAAACTGATAGAATTACTTAGCTGGCATGCGTTCCTCACTGCTAATACGTTAAATAAATATCTTTAAGTACAAATAAAAAACAAATACTGTTCAGCACGCTCCCTTGTAACGATTTTAATAGACCAGAGCATACTTACCTTTCTACGTAGGTGTAACTTTTATTTGTAATAGTTCTTAGGCTTTCTAATAACCTGGAAGCCCTAAGCGTACGTATACAACTCTAGTGACTAATAACGAGTGGATTGGGTACCAGTTAGTGGCCTACTCATATATGGGAATATATATAGGTTAAGTAAACAGAATCGTCGACTGCTCCTTAAAACATGAAAATAGTTAAATTTTTTTGCCACAAGCAGTCATCCACCGAAGTAGAGATGTTTATAGAAAATTGATATTTTGTCATCGATAGGCCAGTACCATAGAGGTAGTAGCGAAGTGCTAGGTGATGGTTTTTCCTGGCAGGGCGACGAAGGCGCTCCAGATGGCGTTGTACGTGTCGCCTGGGTTCTCCCGGGCGGCGGACGCGCACCTCCGCCTGGCGCTCATGTTCAAGGCTCGACGGCACTGGGCGGTCGCGGCGGTGCACTTCAGGCGGGCTCGCCTGGCGCCGCACCAGGACGCCACCTTCACACGCCTGGAGCTAAGCTTCCACGCCGCTCACCTCTTGGAAGCCCGAGGACTGCGCAAGGCCGCCCGCGACGCGTACGAGCGGCTACTAAAAGAGCCCCAGCTGTCGTGTATCTTGAAGGCGGATGTTTGCAGACAACTCGGTAAGTTTCATCTGTTGATTTTAAATGTATCCCTAACCCTACCTATGTATGTATATTGATTTTGAAAATATTGACAAACTCATAACACTTCGTCAGCGGCTTATATCCCAAGATAAACACGCTTATCACTTATTTGTTTGCGTCTCGAATAGGTCTGATCGTGATATATTCAGTTCATGTTATGTATGTTTAACATACTGCAGTCCTAAAAAATTCAGTTTAGGTGCATTTTATCAATTCGCAGGGCATTTCGTATAAACACTTTTATTATAAACCGGATTTTGTGGTTTCCGTTAACAATTATGGACACCCGGTATGACTTAATGTGATTCCACATAAAGGAGTGCAACATGCAACCGAACAGGTTATCCACGTATCGATAATGTAGAGCCACGATGGGAAATGAGTAGGTCCGTAACTAGTTTTCTCGGATATGACTTTAATTTTGTGATAAAACCATTCGGAAAAGAAAGTGTGGCAGGAAAGAGTCCTGTCCTTTTGTGTAATAAATAAACGTGATTGATTATTACATGGCCCTTGAACTTTAATTTTTTGACAACGAATATTGGATGTGCTGTCACCCAAAATATCACTTGCACATTGATTAATGGATACTGGAAGTGTAAAGTAATGGGAAAACTTTCCTTAAATTGAAATAAAGTGAAAGTGTCCGAAGTGTTTTGCATAACTAGTAGTTTGCTTAGACTAGTTAAAGCGCTAATTAGATTAACTTTTTCCTATTGCAATTTGCATCATATCACCGATTCGTTCTGTGATTGAACTACAATAATTATATTGCAGAACACCGTGACGAATTGATTATAGAAACGAATAGTAAAACATCTACGTAACAAACAGGAGTAAAGTAACGTGCGTAATGAATGCGCAGGTCCGCAAGACAAGTCTATTGTATTCGCAGATCGCGTGGGTATGCCTTGTTTGTTCGGAACCGGCGCGGAAACTGAATGTAAACTGGTCGTAGGGCTGTACACGATTCATACATACGAACTGGTTTAGCTACATAAAAAACACCGCAGCGGGTATATCAACATCGTTAAAACAGGTCGTGTTTTGGTAAAATATGGACATATCAATTACGAATCTTCAATATTTTGTTTTGCTTTATTCGGTTAATGAGGTGCGCGGAATATGGACGCTTTAGCCAGTATTAAGAAAGTATGCGAAAAGTAACAAAACATTACAGAGAATTTACACAATTCTGTTTACAATGCGCGACTAGACAGCGTAGCGTATAATCGACTAGTCTAGATTACAACCGCGAGGTCTAGTGCAACACTGCGGCAAATTGCCAGATGATTAGCCGCACGGAGAAAATCGACCGTGTATATTTGCCCTAAGAGAGAGTAAGATGTTTAGTTTAGTTTAGTGTGCGTGATAGTATCGCATCACCACTACTATTTACATTATATTTACTTGGCTACGTTCATTGAATGGAAGGTAAAAAGTGGCATGCCTATAAATGCTGCAATGCTCGAAGTGAGTTCAACTTGTTTTTTTTTTGTTCATTTACGTAAATCGCGTGGGTATTGAGCGTTCGGAAGTAAAACGTGTGGGTGAGCACTCAGGAACTTGTTTTACTGGTAATTAATTACTGAT
Source organism: Cecropterus lyciades (assembly GCA_002930495.1). Taxonomy (NCBI): domain Eukaryota; kingdom Metazoa; phylum Arthropoda; class Insecta; order Lepidoptera; family Hesperiidae; genus Cecropterus; species Cecropterus lyciades. The sequence continues at coordinate 513,135 of MOOZ01000198.1, read as the reverse complement.
ACAAAAATACACCGGTAAATACCATACTTGGCTATTTTTGACCCGACGAATCCGTTGCAGAGTGAGGCCACTCTTTCGCAGTTCAATATGTCGTGTCAATTTATTTTTTGATGTCAATATTCGCAGTCCATAATAAGATCGTTAAAAGACTTTAATAACAGTAATAATAATTTATTGTAATAGCAATAATAATAATAATTTGTTCTAGTTTAAATTTAGTTAATAATTTATTATAGTGGGATATATAAAAATGGCTTATATCTTATTTTACATCTGTAAATTAAAAATGATGAATGAAATTAAGGTGTTAATAATTGTTACATACATTAACAATAATATATTAGAGAATGATTCTCACCTAAATCATAAAATACACTAAAATTATATTTATGATCGGAGTTATAGGCATTTTACGGAATAAGGATTATCTTTGGAAGAAGTTCGAAATATCCGTAATTATGATTTTTTAGACATTTTGATTAAAGTATCTTATGTCATCAATATGTCATCCCATTCGTCGTCAGTTCGTCGATTAGTATAGGGTGATCTCAGGTTAGTTTCACTGTATTCTGGTTGCAACCATTTTTTTTATAATTTAGAAGTAGTAAACGAGCAAGCAGTCAAACTGATGGTAAGTGGTTACTGCCGCCCATGGGCGTGTAACTTCATATAGAACAGAGATTCTATCTGAAGTTAACCACAGAAGGACTCAAGAGGACTAAGTTGGTCGGCTCATGTATAGTGAACAACGTTCCATCGAAACGCAAGAACTGCTTCACGCTGGGTGTGGCGGTGTATCTCGTTCTACCAACTTGCTAGAAACACCACCACCATTACAACCACTTAATGCACTGTGACTTGTTTAAAGTTACTCATGCCATCTTATATGAGATATATATGACATTGGATGAAAGTTGGTCTTACCACTTTTTAAGTTAGACTGTGCGTTGATTGTAGGTTGGTTGTACCACCGGTGTGCGTCTCTCGGCGAGGCGGCTGCCCGAGCCCGTGCTGCCATCTGGTGCTTGCAGCGGGCGGTGGACGCCGAACCGGAGTCAGGCGCGGGGCTGTACCTCCTGGGGAGGTGCTTCGCCGCCCAAGGGAAGGTGCACGATGCTTTCATCGCCTACAGGAACTCCGTTGAGAAGTCTGAAGGCAACGCCGACACGTGGTGCTCTATTGGGTGAGTATCGTATCGATGTACACCCTTAGGTCATTAAATTATTAAAATTTGTCTAGTGTCAACCTAAATCTAGTATGTCCGTTATCCATTAGTTTACTGGTCTTGGTGGATGCCAAGGGCTTAAACAAATACAAATACATTGACAGCCAGGCCCAGAATAATTCAATAACAAATTCGTTTAGCCAAACGGGAACCGAATTCGGAGTCCTCTGAGTGGCCAGATCAATGTGCAACGCGTGACTTTAATCTTCTAAACTCAGTAAGAATATGACGGTCATCTGTAACATTATTCATTACTATTAACAACTACTATAAGTAAAGAGCTAATTATGACTCGTGTCCATGGCACCTACTATAAATACGGTGAACGTCTGAGTGTGGAGTGTATTGCGAGATACAACTGACAGATATAGCAATAAAGATGATTCATACTCCGATACTCATACAGGTAATGACGGTCTAGTCATACAGGAATATTTGAATCGGCACCGGTATTATAACTACTATGAGTTGGTCAACCAGGATGTGAGATGTGCTCATTTCTAAACCAGGGCTGTCAAAAGTACGGGCCGCGGGTCGCATATCCTGCATGCAATTGTACTTGTTATAAGTAGGTTTAACAATTATTTTTTTTGAAGTGATTGTCATTTATAAAACGAAAATCCTCACGTATATTTTTAGTCTCACAAAGTTCCTTACATCTACTATAACAATTGTGGAATTATAGATGCTACTAGTACTTCCTATTAATGCAGTTTTCATCACGTTAATAAATTATAACCAAGAAGGAGGTAGAACATTTTGTGGTTAGACTGCGGAAGCAGTACCGCCACACCTATTTCTGCCTAATAACAGCAGTGTTACGCGCTGTTGTGTTTTGGTCTGAAGGGTGTGGTAAGGGAGACATAGTTTTCCGAGGCATACCATCTTAGTCATCAGGGGTGGCTAACCTTAGACCTTAGATTTTGATCTTATCTAGGTTTGATTACAGATGTCCATGGGCTACAGTAGCCACTTACTGTCAGTTGGGCTGCATGCTCATTTGCTACTTCCATACTACGTACCAATACTTCTCCATAGGAAAAACATAATAAGGTTGTAATTTTTGCTTTGTCGTCAAACCATTATCATGTGAAACAGTGTTGGGCTCAAACCTCCTCTCAGAATGAGTTACGATGAGCGCGATGGACTTAGACCTAAGTCTAACTCCATCGCGCGGCCAAGTGCGATTTCGTTGACTTAACTCACCTTTGAGAACTTTTTGTTATAGAACTATTTTCTTACTAATCAAGTTAGCAAACTCAACGTTCACGCAGGGTACTCTACCAGCAACAGAACCAGCCGATGGACGCGTTGCAAGCGTACATCTGCGCGGTGCAGCTGGACAAGGGCCACTCGGCGGCGTGGACGAACCTCGGCAGCCTGTACGAGAGCTGCCAGATGCCGCGCGACGCGTTCGCGTGCTACACGAACGGCGGCGCGGCGGCGACGGCGGCGCACGCGGCGCTGCGGCAGCGGCTGGCGTTTCTGCGGGCGCATCTCGCTCACGCGCCGATGCCGTCGGTGACTGGCAAGTGAGTTATTGACATATTTTTTTAAATAATAAAAAAATATTAATTGACTAATATTATAAAGCTGAAGATTTTGTTTGAACGCGCTAATCTCAGGAACTACTGGTCTGATTTGAAAAATTCTTTCGGTGTTAGATAGCCCATTTATCGAGGAAGGCTATAGGCTATATATCATCACGCTAAGACCAACAGAAGCGGAGCAGCAATGAAGAATTTTTCAAAACCGGGGTTTTTTTCTAATGAGAGCTTCCGCTGTATGCATGATGTTAATGTATGTCACGTTACAATTCTTTTTAACGCGGGTGAAACCGCGAGCTCAGCTAGTTGCTTATATTTTAGTGCCGGTTTTTCGAACTTCTCAAAAATTGATTCAACGTTACATTTTTATTTTATAGCAATCGGATTAATTAATGAATAAGGTAGTGAAGTTTAAATTTAACAAAATAAGTGGGCGAAGCTGAAGTATATTAGATAACAATCAAGCGGTTTTCAACGCATTTACGTAATTAATTTAATTAAGATCATATTTAATTAAAAGAGTATTATTTTAAACGTAATTACTTCTATCCGGTCTCTTGTATTTTACGAGTTAAAAGTAGATATCAAATTGTATATAGGTACTATGTAGCATAAAACGAGTTTATACAAATAAAAGTTACGTCAACGTTTAATTCTTAGACGCCTTTTAATAAGCCGTCTCTATGCAAATAATTACTTGCGCTGATATATTCTACAATTTTGAATATACAGAAGACTATAATAAAAAGTTTTACGAGAAAAAAACTTTATTCACGCCAACAGTCGTCTTTGATATTAATCACCTTTTGGGGTTTGTGTGAGTTGGTTTAAAATAATCTGGTAATATTATAATGTATTTTAATTGCGAATAGCGTACAGATATTTTTTTTTACATAAAGATAATCTACTGATTGAATAGTGGTATTAAAATTTCAACCTCCTTACAAAGACCCGGATTTGAATCCAAGACATACATACCATGGATTTTTAAATTAATTTAATAGTTTTGATAATATTGGTGTTCTTTGTGTCTTCGTTTGAAATTCTTCTCGAACTCTTCGTACTTGGAACGAACAAATTCTAAGAAGGGAATGAGAAAAGTCCAAATGTCCAGCAGATGGACTGGAATATTAAACAAATCTGGCGTCCATAGTACACTATCGCTCACTAAATGTTTATTATAATAGGAAATAATTCTGTCTATGATGTCTATGTATCGTATTAAAGGGTACAAAAACGATTCCTTAGATTTCTATGCGACAATACCATAAGCATCACATTTACTCCCTCTTTATAAACGAATAGCTGACTTGGTTTACTCATTCAACATTGTTAATGGTTTAGTAGATTCACCAGAATTAGTAGACAATATCACACTTAAAGTTCCTAAATTGAGTACCAGAACACCGGCTTCTCTTTATGCTCCTTCGTGTAATACTAAATACAGGCGAAATTCATTTTTTATAAGAGCAAGTAAATGTCTGAATGCTCGGGAGTATACCTAGACTAAAAGAGGCTATGACTCGTAACTTTTTCAACAAGGCATGGGGCTCAAGTTCTTTAACGTCAGAACGTATTGTAAAAGATAAAATTAAAAATCTTTATTGTTATATTGTTCACTCGCAAATTTTTTTGTTAGCTAAATTAAATATTGCTAGTCTTACTTCTAAACGTGAAAACGTGAACAATTAGTGCATAGTTATATTATGAGGAAGCAGTAAGTTTTCCTAATAAATAAATAAATAAATAAGTAATATTTGTTTTTTCTCCGTCAGACGCCGCCAGCTTCCGTCAATAGAGGAGGCGTGGAACCTGCCCATATCAGCGGAGATGTCCTCGCGGGCCCCTAAGTCGGCACCTCCGCCGTACCCCGGCAAGCGGCCCGAGGAACCGCCACCCCTGACCCACCATCAACTGCAAACACTCCAGTATTTACAGCGAAACTCGCACAATCTGTCTCCCCATCAACAAGTATGTGATTTTTATTCTTTAAAATGAGTTATTGGTTGATGTGTTACCGTGTACGAGCATAGCCTGTCGCCGCACCAACATGTGAACACACAAACATTTTGAATATCCAGCGGAATCTAAATCAATATTTTCCTCGTAGATAAATATAGGAAACCGTAGATATTAAAAGCGTGTAGCTATATAATCTAAACATGTGTTGCACTAGTATATTGTAGTTGCTGAATCGATTAGTACAGCGCTCTTTAAGTAAGTAAAAGAAGAAATGCACGAAAGCACTTATGATATAAATTTCATACGCTAAAGCCAAAGTCTGACTCACAACCGCGGTCGTCGATGCTTAACTTTGTAAATCATTCAACTCACAGAAGTGGGGGCTATGTTAAACTTAAATTTCACACATTGGATGCATCAATCACCATCATCCATCACCAATCACTCAACAACACATCATTAAAAATATTAAAAAAAAAATGGTATACACTTTCAATTATTCTGTTTCATGAAATTGCTTGCTGTATCGCACCCATACCCGTCCAATCAAAATATTGACAAATGGATACAATTACTACAAAACTTAAACTAAAACTGTTCGCTAAATCTATGATGTTTCGCAAAGTTTTCAATCTGTTTGTGTAAGATTTTAATTTGTGTGACACAGTGTATTATCGAAAAATTTAACGAAACAATTCGTTCAAACCGACTGTACATTATAATCGCATACATAGATAAAGTTGTACGTTTCGAGCGTGCGTTACGTAACACTTATGATAAATTATCTGTAATACAATTATGATTTTAATAGTTTAAAAATAACGAAGTCATGTATTCATTAAGTAATAAGTAGTGTAGAAGAAATAAAATTATTTTAAAACTATAATAAAATTATATGTCAAGAACAAAAATAAAGATAGAATATTGTTTGTACAGAATTTATTATATGAAATAAAACACTTTTAACATTAAATATTATACAAATTTGTTACTTACTTATTAGTATACTAACATTTGTTTTCCATTTACAAAATTAGACGTTTCATATTGATTTAAGTAATAATTTAAATTTAATTTGCAGGCATTAATGCAGCAACTACTGTCGCAGTATCGCTTGGCGCAGGCGGCGAGAGCGCGCGCGGTTTGTATCATACATTTACATATAATGTCATATTTACAAACGTATTTGTATAATACATTTGTATATATCACATTATATAACCTAGTATGTATTTGAGTAGGGCGGCAGGTCTCTAGTAAATAGTATGTTCCTCCAGTGAAAGATGCTAATGTGATATGTTTCTGGCAGGTAACGAAAAGCGAAGGTACCGCGAGCGGCGGCGACAATGCCGAGTCGCTCGCCGAAGACTTGCTCAAGAGGTTCTCATCGGACTCCCAGCCGGAGATCAAGAAGGAACCTGTTACCAGTAAGTATTATTAACTTGCTGTGTGCCGAGATAAAAATGATACAACTTAAAATTTATTATTACTTTTATTTTCGTTTAAATTTATCTCCTCTAATTATTTAAATGTTATCTCCAGATACAGGCTTTAAAAATAGGAAAATAAATTAAATCTACTGAATTCAGTAGTTTAAGTTTGATGCAATTTCAAACCCACAGACTATCTGATAGACAAAAAATCAAAAATTATAGAATCTGGATTTTACTGTAGATAAAAATTGTAATAACTATGCATTCTATTTTATGTTAGTGGTAACTACTGAGAAAGGATGAGACACCAATTCCATAATAGAATAAATAGAAATTTTACACAGTGTATTCGATTCATTGTAACATTTATAATACATTATATTATGTAGATTAAAATATTATTTATTATTAAGTCAATGAATAATTATTATTTAAATTGAGTTGTGTAATGGAATCGTAAAATTTTCGGCTTCTAAGGTACAAATATCTACCACATAACAACTGTAATGTCGATAGTGGTAAGCCATTTTCACGCTAAAAATTTTAGACATTATAAATTTTAACCCTGAGTTTACAAATAACCGCTTATAAAACCACATAAACTTTAAAATACTTAAAAAATAGCATCTATATAGCTTGAATAAGATACAAATAACAGTAAACTACCTGTGACCATTAAATATATATTTTAAGCTATAGGTTCAGCGCAATGTTTAGAGAGTGTTTTTATTGATTTTTCTAATTACAATTAACCATTCAATCTATTTCGGTAGGAAATCTATCTAATTTAGCTGTAACATGCCTTACATACGAACCGTCCAGTAGATAACAGCTGAGCACATAACGTGTGTCGTCACACATGTTTGCACACGTGAATCTATATGTTATCATAAAATATGAAAACTGTACACAATACGCATCATTAAAGTTGTGTCTGCGCTATTTTAGAAGAAATATTTTGTAGCAATTTTTTCACATCATCACAAGACTATTATTAATACAAGTTAGTATATAGGCGCCTTCTATATAGTTTGGAATCCAAGTGTACAACCTGTGATACTGCTGTAGGGTACTTAGATAAAAGTTGATAAAGACTGTTTTAAATGTTTGATAATTAAAATTGTCTTATGTAGAGATATCATTACTTTATGTAGAGCCAATTTTTTAGATACATGTTTGTAGACATTATTTAAAAAAATATTTTAAGTATCATATAGGATACTTTTTGTCTTTGATTATTCAATTTTATTAGTGCTAATGTCATATCCATCAATCAAAAATATGAAAAGATATGTCTTGTTGAGATAAAAATTTCGATTGAAAATAAAACAGAAATTAAAAATGGTTAAACCTACAAAGAGAGGTTAGTACGTATTCAAAGTTAAGTGAATGTCGATCGTTTTTATAATGAATGCATGAATATTTGCATTGTTAGTCAGATGTTAATAATTTTCCGTTTCAATGTTATAAAACTACAACAGAGGCATGTTACTGTTGTAAATACATTTATTGAAACCAATTCAGATTATTTATTAGTTCTGTGAACTCAAAACAATATATATTTAACTTTTGTGCTACAGAGTTCACTTGATTTAATATTAAATGTATGTTAAATAATACTTGGATACAATTGGAAATACGTGTAGTATGTTGTAATATATAATAAATAGTTATTTGATTTAAAAACGTATATTTGATTAGAGTGTTTCTAGAACATTGTGTATAAGATATAAGATTGTAATCACTTGTAAGAATTATTTGCTCTACATCTACAGTAATAAATATTTAAACATTTTTGCGCTGTGTACGCACCTGGTAGTTATGCCACTATGTCAAATACATAAAACTTTATTTTATCTATTTGGTTCTAGAACTGGTGGTTGTCTGTACTTGTCAACCCATTATAGTCCTACTGCTGGATGCGGGTCTCCTCTCTGAACAAGAGTATTTAGGTCATAGTTGAATTGGCTAAGTGCGAATTAGGAGACTTCATCTTTCAGAACTTTTGTTAAGATCTCTCGGGTGTGTAGGTTTTCTCACGATATTTTCCTTCACCCTTATTTCTGATACGCACATCATTTTAGAAATATCTGTGGTACGTGCCTGGGATTCGAACTTTGTACCTTCGATTAAGTGGCAGAGTTTGATTGACGACCCGTGTGGCGGAGCGGTCACCACACCGGTCTGACACGCTGTGGGTCCCGGGTTCGATCCCCGGCCAGACAGACATCTGAATGATGAGTTTAGTTCTTCTGGGTCTGGGTCTGGATTTCTGTTCTGGGTCTCGGTGTTTGTGTATTCGTCTTTGTGTGTCCATGGCACCCACGACACAGGAGAAAATCCTACTGTGGGGCTATGAGTGTAGAGAGCGTTTATGTTTATGAGTTTCAACCATTAGGCTATTATTGCTATTGCTGTTCTTCGTGTAAATCTTATCTCTTTCCATGGCTGTAATTTGTGTTTTTCTCGTTTTCTATAGAGGCCGCAAACAGCGGTAGCAACAACGACGTGGCGCTGGGCGGCCGCCAGCCCGTGGTCAAGCTGGAACCGCTCAAGACCGACCCGCTCAAGCCCGTATCATTTCACATCGGGATGAGCTCCAAACAGATCTTGGACGCATGCAAGTGAGTATCTGTATACAGGCTAAAATTTGTAAGTGATAGTAGGTGGTAACGAAATTATTAAAATGCGTATACCGTAACTAAAGAATATCAAAAATACTGGGGTAATTTCTTTTCCAAAAGTTCCATTTACTTATCTGGGTGTTGAAAGAGTTAATGAAAAAAACACGTCTATATTTTTGTGTCGTATCAAAGTATCGCTACTCTAAGATCAAATATAATTATTTGTCGCGAAAAGTTTAATAAATCAGTAAAACGAAAATATTAATCGTGTTCTGTGGTTCCCCAGAGAAAACGCGGGTCCTCCGACGTCGTGGTCGGTGCTGGGCGACGGCGCCGCGCCGCCCGCGCCGCCCGCCGTGCCGCCGCCGCGCCTCGCCGCCGAGCAGCTGGCGCCGCCCGCGCCCTTCGTCTACGTCGAGTCCAAGCGCGAGGCCTTCTCCCCGCAGCTGCAGGACTTCTGCCTCAAGCACCCCATCGCCGTCGTGCGCGGCCTCACCGCCGCCCTCAAGCTCGACCTCGGCCTCTTCTCCACCAAGACGCTCGTCGAGGCCTGGCCGGACCACGCGGTCGAGGTGCGCACCCAGCTCATGCAGTCCGCCGACGAGAACTGGGACCCGAGCGGGCGGCGGCGCGTGTGGGCGTGCGCGTCGCACCGCTCGCACACCACCGTGCGCAAGTACGCGCAGTACCAGGCCGGCTCCTTCCAGGAGTCGCTGAGGGAGGAGCGCGAGCGCGGCGCCGCGCCGCCGCACTCGGCCGGCGCGCTGTCCGACTCGGACGGCCGCGAGTCCGGCTCCGGCCCCGCCAAGCGCAGGAAGGGCGCGAGGATGTTGCGCTTCGGCACCAACGTCGACCTGTCCGACGAACGCAAGTGGCGTCCGCAGCTGACCGAATTACAGAAGCTCCCGGCTTTCGCTCGCGTCGCATCCGCCGCCAACATGCTCTCGCACGTCGGTCACGTCATTCTCGGCATGAACACGGTCCAGCTCTACATGAAGGTGCCCGGCAGCCGCACGCCGGGTCATCAGGAAAACAACAACTTCTGCTCGATCAACATCAACATCGGACCGGGCGACTGCGAATGGTTCGGCGTACCGGACGCGTACTGGGGCGGCGTGCGCGAGTTGTGCGATAGACACGGCCTGTCGTACTTGCACGGCTCGTGGTGGCCCGACCCGGAGGAGTTGCGCTCGCACGGCGTCCCCGTGTACCGGTTCACGCAGCGGCCCGGAGACCTCGTGTGGGTAAACGCCGGCTGCGTGCACTGGGTGCAAGCGACCGGTTGGTGCAACAACATCGCATGGAACGTGGGCCCGCTGACCGCCCGCCAATACTCGCTGGCGCTGGACCGATACGAGTGGAACAAGGTGCAGAACTTCAAGTCGATCGTGCCGATGGTACACCTGACGTGGAACCTGGCGCGCAACATCCGCGTGTCGGACCCGCGGCTGCACCGCGCGATGCGCACGTGCCTGATGCAGACGCTGCGCGCGGCGGCCGGCACGCTGAACGCGGTGCGCGCGCGCGGCGTGCCGGTGCGCTTCCACGGGCGCGCGCGCGGCGAAGCGTCGCACTACTGCGGCGCGTGCGAGCGCGAGGTGTGGCACGCGCTGCTGGTGCGCGAGCACGAGCGCCGCCACGTGGTGCACTGCCTGGCGTGCGCGCGCCGCGCCAGCCCGTCGCTGCAGGGCTTCCTGTGCCTGGAGGAGCACCACATGGAGGAGCTGGCGCAGGTGTACGACTCGTTCACGCTGCACCGGCCCGCGCCGCCCGCCGCGCCGCCCGCCGCGCCGCCGCCCGCGCACACGCCCGACTGAGCGCCGCCCGCGACGTCGATGTACCTGTATTTATTTGTGTGAGAGTGTATGGTTTTTGTTCGAGGACGAGATGCTTCCTTTGTTTGTCGAGAGTCGTCGATTCTTCCCGTCGAACCGTCGAGGACGTCGACGTTTTCGATTGGCATTAAAATTTTGATACCGTTAGACGCTAGATGGATCCCGTGACCGTATCGTTACGTCGTTTTTGACCAAGTTCGAGTATAAAAATGAACGTGATCTATTTTTATTATACGGTAAATGTAAAATTTTTCGATGAAGCGAGTATTTTGGCGAAAAAAGTAATTTTGTAATTAGGTAACTTTTACATTATACACGCTCCTCGATCACTATTGTAATTGTGAGAGATAATGATATAATGATAAGAAGTCAATTATCGGTAAAGAATAGCCGGTAGTAATGTGTACTAATATAGTTGACGGCGGCGGCCTCGACTTGCGTGTAGTGGGTAGGATAGCCGCGTAGCTAGGAATGGTTTGGTAGGGCGAGAGGTCGACGCGCCGTGGTCTCAAGTGCTCACGTGTTCACCACAATAAATGTGTTATTTTTGTATAGAAACATATTTATTTATTTTTTGTCTTTGACGTTTTAGTTTGATTCTACTTTTAGTTTTAATGATCTTCATAGCGAATAGTAGTTGTAAGAAAATGGCACGGAGTGAGACTCTGCGTTTTAGGAGGGTCTGGTGTACAGTGCTGCTTTGTCCCAAAGAATGTTATACTCGTGTAGGCAATTTACTATTGGAAAGTGCAAGAAGTAACTACATATTCGCACTTATATTTTGCATTTTGTTTTTGTAATTTGTCATTATGTATTTGGGATGAGAAAAAAATTATTAGTTTTCAAAATTTTACAATTAGACTTAGTTCAAATTTTCGTTATTGATTAATTTCAATTGGACTGTAATGATCAATAAGCTTAGTCGTAATTGTTTTTGGATTGGTGTAAATTAGAAAGGAATAGATAGAGTAAGCCAGTTGGCAGTGGGTTGAGCGTCTCGCCTTTGACACTTATCGTTGGTTGTTTCCCTTGAAGTTTTATTGATCTGTTAGTGAGATTTCATGTTGATTGTATTCATTCAGGTGTCAAAGGCGTGGGCGCAAGGGCAGAGCCATGTGGAAGTGTTGGTCGGATCTTGTATAGCGAATACCGATATAATTATAAGTAATAATAACATCACTGCCATGTAATGACCTTACTGTTTATACTGTAATATTAAATTTTTATTAAAGTATATATATACGTAACTATTGTGTTTTATTTAAATATACTAGTAATTATAACCACGGAAAGGACATGCAATAAATAAAATACACTTTTTAGGAATATTTGACTATTATATTATATTGTTCTCATTCTTATTTTAAATATAATGATAGCTCTGCCAAACGCCAACCACCACACCTCTCCTCACCCCCCTCGCCTCATCTCACCCCTCTCGTCACCGCACCTCTCCACATAAGAGCATCTCACCACTGCTACGTTACATAATATTTAGTATCAATGATGAAAGTTTCTAAATATCCTGCATTTTATTTGGACTACAACTCACATTACTATGTATACTCACAGGCATTGAGAGAATTTTAAAAGCATACTGGACGCACTTCTACTGTTTGGTACACATAGATGTATATACGAAATATATACATATAGATATATACGAAATAACATGTAGTGCAACATACACTGGAAGCATTTTATTACTGGTTTAGAGCTTTTGACGCTTTGGACATTTTTGGCTATTGCCTGTGATAATACCGTGTGTCAATAATTTATTAGACCGACATCGCAAACGAGCTTGCGGTCAACCTGATAATGGTCACTGCCGGCCATAGACATCTATTACAAAGTCCACACGAAAGAAGTTGATTAAATGAAACTGTTCAGGACTAAGATCATCGCTTCATGTATAAAACAGCATCCATACCCTTTCATCGAAAAGCACGAACTGGACGGTGCGCTAATAATTGTTCGACAACACGAATGGACCAATCTGGAGTAGTCAGTAGTAATTAGTAGAGCGATATGGAGCAATTTCGAAAAATTACGGCAATTGTTTCGGCAATATTGCTTCTATACATGCCATATTGCTCAATGTCGCTGATACGAATTGCCGAATATCCAATGGACATGGAAATTTAAGTCAATTTGTTTCTCAATATCTACTAGTCCTTCATCGGTTTACCAGACTAGTAATTCTACTGATACGTTAAACACTCATCTTAATGTCACTATTCTCTTATACCTACCTACATACAGTTCTCTAATATCCCACCAACCCATAAATGTTCCTGCTGCAGATACGGTTAGAACAGTTTGTAATACAGAAGGAAACAATACTTCAAGAAAAATGTCGTCTATGGCGAGCGTAGTTTTTCAATTGAATTGCAGTTGAAAAAGAAATTGCTCGTGTATGAGAATATTGTCTAGTTTCTTGTTATTGCTCCTTATCGCTCAATATTGTAGTTGAAAAACATTTTGCCAAATCGACCCTTGTTGCCGTTACCGTAAATTGCTTGAATTTTGTCACGTCGCTATCGACCATAATTATTGAGTTATACTTGTTGCTCGTGTAAGCGCAGCTTTAAAACAGGGGTGTCGGTTGTTTAAACCCAACTATTTCTCCTACCTTTCAAATAATTAAGTCACGAAATATATAATATATTTAAAAGCTTCAGATAATGTAGTTGACTACCAATCATTTATGATATATTGGTAGTGTGCTCCACAACCACCACAACAGAGATCTTTTGTAAAACGCACTTTCCTTTCGTCGTATAAAACTATATATACTAAGGAGAGTTAACTGTTTGCATTGTAAGGGGGCGTCCATAAATTACGTGAGATGTTTAAGGGGGGAAGGGCATCGAGTCAAATCTCATTTAATCTTACGTTGGAGAGAGGGGGGCTCTCGGCAAATATAACGCAATTCACTAATTCGTTCCAAAGAAAATAATTTCATTCATACTTCGACGTTATACATCACTACTGATTGTCAAACCACCATATTTGTTTTATACCAAATAGCTAATTTAATCTGAATTTACGGTAAAGTAGCCCGCCCTTTGCTTTCGCGCCACTGCCAGCCGAGCGCACGAAAATCATATGGACATATTGGTACCAATAGTCTTTCTTGAGACCGCGCATGGTTCTCCATGGATGGAACTGGAGTAGATATTTTTTTTACGCCTCACGTAATTTATGGTTAGTATCTCCTAATATAGTCAGTATCTCCCGTATTCATATTTTTAGTTTCTAGATAAAAATACTTGATTCTAGACCTAAAGATGGAGACGGAGAATGGGATCATGAATGTGGAGCTATGAAAACAAAAACTTCCGAAGATGGTTTTAAAATAGTTTATTTCATATATTCATTACTTCATGATTATTTTACATAACATAATTATATCAATAACGAACTCTAAACAAAGTTCTAGTTTCAATTTGTGCTTATCACATACGTATTATAGTTAGATCAAAGTCGAAATATCCAATTTAAAAGAAATTTAAAGCATAAAAGATGACACCGTTTCATTAAAATAGGAAATGCATAATTATAATTCTTATTCGAATTAAAAATTAATTATATTTACTAGACGACAACGATTCATACACGATCCTTGTACGTGGGTGTTCACGAAATAGCGTTACGCGGAGAAAATCGGTGTTGATGACTTTTTTTTTTAAGAAATACATTAAACAGTCTTAATAAACCGAAAGTATAACTAAAAAGCTTCTCTTGTGATGTCTCACTTATTTAACTACATGTTTAAAAATATAAACTATATTTATTTATGTATTTATTTAAGTAAGCTTTTATAGCACCTATTCATTTCTTAACAATTACTTAGGCCATGTTCATATTTCGTAATAATACAGAGAGCTTCATGCATTTTAGCGCAATTTAAATTAAATAATTAAAAGAAATAATTTAAAAAAATGCTTTCAATTTGTAAAATAATAATTATTATATGTAAATGTTGGTCAGTTGCTTATTATTACACAGTTTGGCATTAAAATTGCACAGCAATATTAATCATTGTCTTTTTTATGTATTAAATAATAGTCGTGCAGTTCACATATTTCGTGTTCGATACAACTCGTGTGATTTGTAAACAATTATGAATAAGCTACGAATCCAGGCATTGCTAACCTTAAGATTCGGCACTTTCTATCAATTTTGTTCCAACTTAATAAAGCGGACAAAAAGTGCGACCACTGGTGATACAATGCATAAACAGTTGAACTTGTGGTGTATTGCAGTGGAACCACGATAATCCTAAACATAGCCTTCACACTATATAGTATAGAGTTAGTTCATTTGGTGAAGACTAGCAATCACTTTACACAATCAGCTACACATTCTTTCACTTACCACAATTTCTAACAAATTACGTCTGTATTTAGATTCGTAATATAAAAAATTGGAATGTTTTTGATTAAAATCAATTTACGATTTAACACGTCTTATTTACATAACATCCAAAGAATGTATATAACAGAAAGATCAGTTTGCTTCTTTTAAAAATACTGACATTTCGGATATTATGAACCTGAACTAAGAACCTACACATACCTTTGGTACAAATAATTTGAGTACATTTACTTTTCATAGTATAATAAATTATTATGGAGTTCGATATGAAGACCATTAAAATTACTTCATTTACAATTTTACTTTCGAAAACATAAAAAAATCTAGAATTGAACATATAATGTGCCTTATAATGGAGACATTCAATCTATATTTCAATTAGATAGATACTTATCTAATATTAAGTATATTATTAACTACAGAACATTACATGATTTTAAACTAACATTATGACAGATATGTATCATATGTGTCTGATCTATTTCAAACATGCAGCTTATAATATAATAATATTGTGCATTTGTAAAATATGAAACTTTGCTTAGAAAAAATACTTAAGTTTATTTAACAAAATCTACTTTGACACAACACTTGATAAGGTAATCGTTTGCAATGTGGAAGTGAGTTTAATAATTAAAAATGGAAGACAAGAAAATGACGAGGCATTATAGCGATATTGCAATTATTTTTACATATTTTTCAAAACGAATAATGGATAAAACTAAACCAAACACTTATATTAAAAATAAAATGAAAGTAACAAAAATAAACATGTACGAATTATTTGATACTTTGCAACACATTCTTCTTTACAATTTATCCCATATTCATTTACTTATCTTTGTTTAAGAGTGAAATTAAAATAAGTAAAACACCATTAGTTTATTAAAAATAAGTGTTTGATCTAGTGATATCAACTTTGATAATCTTGTAAGTTACTAAATTTATGCATTTATATGTATTGTATTATTGTGTGGTTATATAATTTGTTTACTTATAATATACGATTACATATTACTATTTCTTATAATACGAGTGAATTTTTTCCATAAGATTATCCTCCCTATGGGTTCATTGCATTTATTTTGAATCATATTTTCATCTCATAAATTTCCATCTACCGTCAAATTACTTGTCACTATACAATTCCATGATTTTATCAAACTAGGAATCTTTCCATCTACCTAAGTATCAATTCCTCATTCGTTTTTATTTCAGTCCATATGTGCATTATATATAAATTTGGTAAATAATAAAATATTTCATTTGTATTTTTATGATATAAATATTTGCTATATTTCTGTTATCAAGTCATCGGTTCGTTATTATTGCAAGTGAATGATCTGAGGTGCAGTTCACATGACGAAGTTATCAATATTAATTAATTCATTCATGTCTTTGTTTTATAACAACTAGGTAGGAATTGAGCAAGTATATTGCTGTTACATTGTTATTTACTTATCTAATTTTAAGGTTGTTATAGAAATAATCTACTTATAATATAATTCACTTAATATGCATTTTCTGTCTAACAGTTAACTATAAATGTGCAGAGAAATGTTATTTCAAAAAGATTCAAGTTAAATTCCATAAAATAATATTAGTTCGCTGAAACAGAGTTCAAGTCTGTTCAAGGAATTTACAAAGTTTATTAATTTATTGCAAGGCCCTATCGGCTTAGACACGATTAGTTGAGGCTGTTAAACTTTTTTCGACAATCCATTATTGTCCATAAGCTAGGTACGGGTTTTCTTTCAGAATGAGAGAGTTGTAGGCCATAGTCCACCGCGCTGGTCAAGTGCGAATTTGTAAACTTCACAAACATTTGAGACTTTATTTTAGACTACTCTCAGGTGTAGGTTTCCTTAACCGTAAAACAGTGATAATTAATTTCTAATTCACACAGTGGTGCGTGCCTGGGATTCGAACCTCGGACTCACGACTGAGAGGCCGGATTTCAACCGTTAAATTAAATTTCAGCTGTTAAATGTAATAGGTATTAGGTAGGTACCAATTCTTGATTTAGCGTCTTTGAATTGCACCACAGAATCACACTTGCAAGTGCATAACATTTCAATTCGAGACGTTTAATCGAGCTACACCTTGCATCGTTCATCTAAGCAACACATTTCGATTCTTAACATTAAAATCGTTCGGAGCAATGATAATCAGATTTTACGGGATGTTTTTTTCCGTGTGTGTTTCAGGAGGCTGATCTCAGTACCGGCTTGCGGAGCAGCAGAGCGGAGTCGGCTGACACGATGGGCAACTCGTTGGTGCAGTGGTACTTGATCAGATGCGGGACACTTTCGAATATGCGATCTTTGGTTCGAACCTGAGGGTTATAGATGTTAAACATGAATTAAATAATAGTTTTCTTTTCTCTTACTTATGATCGTGAAATATGGGCAAACAAAAACAAATCAATAAATGGATGTATATGCTAATGCCGGTTTCTTGTACATTGAGAAATGTCTGAAGTCTTACCATCAATAATACTTCAATCGGTATAGGTTATTGAGAACATATCTTAAACCCAATAAGGTACTGGGATTAGGCGTCACTTATTCACTGCCAACTGTGCAAAACCATTTTTATGACACTATGTTGATGATTACCTAATCTAAGTATCTAGTAATCTAATATAGTGATGACTAATGACCTCATTAGTCATCACTATATCATACATATGTCGATGATTCGATCCAGAGTCCAACCAGAAAGGGTTGATACAAGATTCAAACAATGGTTACTAAGTTGTGACCTCTTTTGAGAGGTATGTTTCAACCGGGGACGTATGAACATCATTATTTCTTGCATTCCTGCGTTTCGATAAACAGGTGTGGATGTCAGCTAACTAATATATTATATAAAAAGAAGTCGATCACAGATGTTAGGAATGATATGACTAAAGATTGTTCCATATGGATTTCGTTATGCTCCAGTAGTCCACAAGCTGCAGTGGCCAACTTATCAGATGGATTGTAAGCTCGATTCTTACTTCAATCCTATAAAACCAGGTTGACGACCCGCGTGGTGGAGTAAACATCATACCGATCTCATACGCAGTGGGTGGGTTCGATCCCCGGTCAGACAGACATCTGAATGATGAGTTTAGATTTCTATTCTGGGTCTGGGTGTTTGTGTATTCGTCTTTGGTCCATGGCACCCACGACACGAGAGAAAAACCTAGTGTAAGGTTATGAGTGTAGAAAGCCTTTACTTTTATGTTTTAAAACCCATATTTTTTTTATTGTATGGAAGTAGCAAACGAGCATGCAGCCCACCTGATGGTAAGTGGCTAATGGCCCAGTGACATCCGTAATCAACCCTAGGTAAGATCAAAGTCTCACCTAAGGATGGTCACAGATGCGTTGCTACCCTTGAGGACTAAGATGGAAAGCCTCGGAAAAGTATGTCTCCCTTACCACACCTTTCAGACCAGAACACAACAGCGCATAACACTGCTGTTATTAGGCAGAAATAGGTGTGGCGGTGGTGTTACCGGAGTCGAACCGCGAAGAGTTCTAGCACCTTCTATCCATCTAGATACAACTACATACCACGCCGTTAGGGTCGACGAGCAGCAGGTGTTTATGTGCTCCGCGCCTCGCCCCCGTCAGTACGAACTGGCCGGCGCACGCCGCTGACTCGCGGACCAGGAACTCGCCGTCCTCCACCACCAGCTGGAAACATTGTCGCGATATTGCAAGTGAGGTTCAATAATAATAATAATATCTTTATTTGCTGAAATATGGTTACAAAGTTGTCAGTACGTAATATTAAACATTTGCCACATAATGGCGTACAAATAGAATTAATAGATTACGAAATTATAAATAGATTTAATAAAGAAGATTGAATAAATGTTTGTGTTATACTTAAACCTCGAACCACACTGGTTTAAAACGTGATGTAACCAATTTGGTTCGACCGGTACCACCGCCACAGCTGTTCCTAGCGTGATGCAATTCTTGCGTTTCGGTAGAAGGGTATTGTTGCCGGCTCACTTATATATGGGACGACCATTATTCTTATTTTGTTCATTAGATATCTTGCACGTCACGGTAAAAACG
>MOOZ01000198.1:469805-480739 GCA_002930495.1 Cecropterus lyciades | reverse complement strand
CTAAATTACAAATGTGTAGGTATTTCTCTTACTCGACTACTTGTACTTTACTTCAAGCTTAGATTAGTATTAAATATTATAATTAAAACATTATAACATTGTTTTTAAGAATCAATAAAACATGTCAACTAAAAAAATAAATAAACTTTATTAAATTTCTATTCAGATAAAAGAAAGAGAGAGGCGTTTTTATGGTTACTATCAAAAGAGTAATTTTATTCCGACGCTAAAATAATTTGCGCTTATCGGTATAAGTACGGTCTCGTAGCACTGTAGCGCGTAGAGCTTTGGGCGGGCGGGCGCGTGCGTGCGTCAGTGCTGTGCCGGCGGCCGCCGCGAGTCGCCGCTCCCCGGCATGCGTTCGCACCACCCTAGGAAACTCCACTCAACGACCATACACCACCGCGCGCCTCTGTGAGTAAACAAAACAGTTCATTGACACTTTGTAAAAACGTAAAAAATTTTCAAAGCCATATTTTAAGTGATGACTTGAAATGGAAGCAATCATTTCCGCACGTGGATCTATATTCGCTCGAGCTCAGCCTTCTCGACGCACTAACAAATGAGCGGTTCGTTCGATAGCCCACTGCCCCTGTGAGAGGTTTCTAAGGGAACCCTTCTGAAGGGTTGTACTAAATTCAGATTAAATGCTCTGTGAATACAACTGTGAGCCACTTATGAAAAGCTAAATCTCTTTTAGAAATCACGTTGTATTCTTAAACGTTAACTTTATGTTTTGTTATAAGTTTATTGTTGAATTTATACGTAAATATTTTATGTAGTAGTGTAGTGGAAGTTCAAATATCAAAATGATATTGTTTTGTGTTATTATTTTGATTTCTATAACTATATAATTTGCTATAAGGAAAACAAATTGCGCAGTTTGTCTCTAGCGTACTTGACTGGCTTACTTCTCTAGCTTACTGACTTAACTTGATATACCGTTTATTTTATATCTATTCTACCCATTATGAACATTGCTAATCAAAGCGTGTTTAAATGTTCAATGTGTGAATTAGAAGCAAATAATAATTCAGTAAAGAAATAAATAATAATTTATTAACTGACCATTTCAAGGCAATATTATAAATCTGGTTTAAGATATGTTATAGCATTGAGATTTAAATGTTATCGCACGCCAGCACGTGGCAACGCTGTGCATTTATAATAGTGCACAGTGCACAGTAGACTGTTCATTGAAACGTCGCCGCTGAGCGACGTCACATAATCGGTGGGATTCTGCTCTTCCTTCAGTACCTAACCGTTGTACATTTTGTAATATATTCACAAGTGTTTTATGATTAGCTTTAATGCTTTATCTAGGACCCCATAAACGAAATTTAGTTAAAATTATTTTTTTATTATATACTGAATGACACCTTATAGGTACATAAGCCTATCAAATGAAGCGTTTACCTAATTTTCTCAGGATATTATTGTAAACTAGCTGACTACCCGTGTTTCGCTTCGAAGATTATTGTATGATTATTATAATCACATATATTGTATATGGTTACAAAATAGTACAAAATATCGTAATCAAAAGTAGCATATAAATTGACTAGCTCAATAAGGTACATCTATGCAAAATAAAATGTAAATCGGACCAGTGGTTCTTACGTGATTGAATAATAAACAGACACAACCGTCTCATATTTATGTATGTATTAGCATTGATAAAGTAAACGAGATAGAAAATCTGATTTATTATTATGTATCACTATCCCCACAAGAAAATGTATTTTTATTTTATGTAAGTTAGAATATCCAAAGTGATTACCTTGTCACGCACTTTCAGTAAAATACAAATTTTACATTCACCGTAAAAATGAAAGTAATATCTATATGAAGCATACGTTTAATGAAGCTGCTAAAAGATACCGCTCTAAAGATTGTAAGCACGAAACCGCCGCGATGAAATTAAAATGTCATATGCAGAGCCCACTACAACTTTTAATACGCAGCGTTACAGAAAGTCTATTTGTTCTCAGTGTACTGTAGATGTTGAGTGACGTCGTATTTTTAAAAGATAAAAGTATAATAATAAAGCTGTACTCGTTTGTACCGTAAAAATGGTCTTCTTACTTACAAAAACTTACTACTTTCATTAAATACCTACGAGCGGCCTGCCCTAGTTTCGCGCGGTTTTTTCTTCAAACATTTCAAAAGTAATATTTTTTACACACACACTTTTAAAAGTAATTATTGTATCACAACTGTTATAGTTCGACAAATGGTATCACGGACTTTCTTGTATTCTAAATATTGATGTCGCCTATAAAACTACTACATACTCATTCGTCACTTAATCACTGCTCTATTGTCAATAATTTTCGCAGCCTACGCGATATAAGGATTTTTGGGATTTTTCTTCACACGTTAGGTTATATTATCATAGTTTTCATACGGATCTCTAACATTTATGGAAATGTATCTACTATAGCGCGTTTTCATCAGGGATACTGTAGGATCCTAATGGGAAAAGAATTTTTCAAATCAGTCTAGAAGTTTCGGAGTACATTCAATGCAAACGAACAAACAGTCAAATCTTTCCTCTTTATTATATTAGTATAAATGTCTTAAACAGGGTATAATTAAAGCACCAGTAAGTAGTGATGGTGCACAGATTGTCACTGGTACTCTAATTATTGAAATTTGCCAAAATTGTAGGTGCCAAAAATGAAGGTGGTAGAACTCTTTGTGGTTCAACACAAAGTGTTCACGGTGTTATGCGCCGTTTTCTGGTCTGAAGAGTGTGGTAATGTCTCCCTTACCACACTCTTTTCCGAGGCATTCCATCTTAGTCCGGGGGAGCAACGCATCTGTGGCTGACCCTAGGTGAGACTTTAATTTTACCTATGGTTTATTACAGATATCCATGGGCGGCAGTAGCCACCTACCATCAGGTGGGGTGCATGCTCGTTTGCTACTTCCATACTATAAAAAATATATTATTATTATTATTATTTCGCCATTAGGTAGGTAATATAGAAAACTGAAAACCATTTGTCGTTAACATGATATTGTTTTTGTCATTTTATTTGATAAGTAGTTTGTATTCGAAGTAATATATATAGTAATTAGTTCATTCAAATCCCAGGTTTCTAGATACCTAATTTGGCATCAAGTAACTGTTATAGTCACAAATAGTTTGCGTTTGCGGTTCGACGATCCATTCCGGAAATTTCGTAGACAACTAAGTTCCAATCAGTCTGGTCACTTGCCCCAAAACTTTCGTCAACCGAGTGCAAACTGGCACACTAGAACATGTTGAACATTTCGCATCTGCTATCTAGCGTAAACGGTCACTGCACCCTGAATTACACTCATGAGTTTTTAGAAGAGGAATTGAGTAAAAATATTTTTTCTTGAATGGATGACTTGATAAAATAACATTTTGTCGGAAAATATAGCTGTTTATTTTCACACCTAATAGGATAATTAAAAGGTAGTAGAACTCCTTGAAGTTAGACTCTGGAAGTGCCTCCGATTTATCTCTTTCTGCCTTAAAACTTCAGTATTATTACTATATTCTGGATTGAAGAGTGTGCTAACGGATACATGCATTAAAAAATGGGATTATAATATTAACGGTGAGCATCTAAGTGTTACTTCAATTGTTTTCTGTCTCTTCTATTTCTCTTTCTGTTTGTTCTCGTAAAAATTAGCGTCGTTAAATATTTGGGCTAAAACATTACTGCTCCCTGGTCCCCTTTTAAATCCGTCCAAATTTACATATAACGGCTCTGTAACTCGTTTGTTAACTCTGGAAAATTAAAAGTCTACTAGGCTGTCATTGAAGATATTAAATGAGTTATGATATGTTAGCTAGAGCTGATATGTTAGTACATATCAGGTACGTATCAGGAATTAGCCTGATATTTCAAACTTAGGTAGGTGACACTTTTAATATAACTTCATCATATTGCACCTTAATTCTTGAATAAGCTGTCTTGGTTTGGGTAAATCTCTTTTACTTACAAAATAAACAGTCTTTAATATATAGTTTCTAACCCTTACCTTATATACAATCTTTACTTCGTTTTATGCAACGACTATATAACTTATACTTAGGAACGTTGCCGTAGCTGCAATGTCGCCTTGCAGATGCGAAGAGACACGGCTATGAGTTGAAAGCGCTTGGCAATTAGCCCAGAGTCATCGGGACGTAGCTCTTCTAAAGAATTTCGAACTATCCGTATATGGATACCGTAGCAAGTCTATTCATGCTGATAGACACGCATAAGTAATGCGATTATTTACTCAAAATTCAGCATTTTATAATAATTGACGACGTGTGGCGGAGCGGTCACCATACCGGTCTGACACGCAGTGGGTTTCGAATTGGATCCTCTCCCAGACAGACATCTGAATGATGAATTAAGATTTCTGTTCTGGGTCTGGGTGTTTGTGGATTTGTCTTTGTGTGTAGGGCACACAAAGACAAAGGACTTTTCCCTGCTAGGGAAAAGTCCTAGTGTGGGGTTGAGTTAAAATTGTTGAGAAAAAAATTACTAGCTTTCATAGGGGACATTTTGAACATAATATAATATTTATTTTAATAATTTATTACTTATTACTATACTGCGTCCTTTATTTAAAAGATATTCGGTACTTCATCTATGGAGCAGTACGACTTTATAGCTTTTGTTGTTGTGCTTAAAATCCCTGAGAGGCATTTCGGAGCAGCCAAGCGTAGGCAATTATATGAGACTAGCTTTCCTCGTAACTCTGCTCTCTTGTATTGGTTTTCGTTTTGTATCTTAAAATGGTTTCGCGATTAGTATGATAGACATAGACATATAAACCGTTTTTCTTGCATTCGAAATATGATTCATTTCCCAGAATAATAGGTAGGAAATACGATGGATATATACATATATATGTAAGATATAAATATATATATAAAGTTTGCAAGATCTTTTTTCGAGGGATAAACCTTCAAACGGTACCCGTCGCCGTGGGAGCGACGCCGAGCTATGTGGAAAACCTTATGTACTAAAATCCCCGGTGGTAGAACTCCGGAATTTCTAAAGGAATGCAACCGGAGTCCTCTCAGCGCATAGTTTCGTCGGGCACCGCCCAGGTGGGCGTTAAAGGACCACACATGCCGCCGTCCTTTCCGGGTCGCTGCCCGGGCTCTACGAGCGCTCGGTCTTGCAATCCGCAATCCTGGAAGCCCCGTTTCAGTCGCCTCTTGCGACAGCCAGGGGATACCATAGACCTGTTCTGGTTCCAGAACTATAAGGACAAAGGTTGTACGACCTATGAAAGTTTATACATTTTTATGTATTTCTAAGTAAATCAACTCAGTATAATACTTAGAATCATTCATACACGTCGTACTTAAAACATTATCGTTGAATACGTAGACAGAGTCCATTGATGCCGTTCTAAATACTCAGTAACCCGTTTTTACGAGACTGGGCTAGTCGTTTATCTGAGTTGCGTATTGTTGCGCAATCCCCACGAATCCTTTCAGCGTTGGCACTGTCTCTACAATTCCCTTACGACGAAACACTGCGGCTCGTAGCTAAAGCGGTACACAATTATATAAAGTCTCACTACGCTAAAACACGCGATTCAAATTCAGTATTTCATGTTTTTTAAGGACGAAATACCTGCGAAGATATTTTATTAAAATATATTGTTACTAAGGTCCGTATACAAATATACAATACGTGGCTAAAACGTTAAAACGAGCGAATATATAATATAGGGTTCTCGTTAACATGTCATTAATTGATATGAAATTTCGGATCTGGATGCGGATACGGATATAGGAATAATATACCGGTTTCGGATACGGTTACGGATATGTAATTATTTCGGATTTTCTGTTAGTTTCGGTTACAAGTTACAAGTAGTTACGGTTTTCGGTTAAATACCAATAGCTAATATTTTGGTTTAATTTCTACGTTATTATTTGCCATTAACATCAGTCATATTAGTTATTATTATAGTTACGTAATCAATTTTAAGTGTTATCCTAAAACTAAATAAATAATAGTTAAAAAAATAAAACTAAAAATCATGCTTTTGTAACTAACTGAACTAAAAAAAATTGTATAAGTGAAAATAATAGAGCGATAAGGAAAAAAACTTTTTATCGGAAAAATGCGTGGGGTGTTAGAAGGTTATCATTGGCATTATAAAATATCTCAAAAACACCCAGGGTGCCCATGGGCGGAAGCGACCCTTTAGTATCAGATGGACAGCATGCTCCTTTCCTGCTTCCATATTATAAAAAAAGTTTTAAATAACGTCAATTTAACTATTATTGATTCAACCTGTTAACGCCGCATCGTTCGTTGCGTCGAGGGGTGAATGTCTCACCCCTCCTCAAATAGTTAACGGATCCAGTATCTAGTATGTGTACACATTTTCTCCCTTAGAGCAGCAGTGTTTGCGGAGCTGTATTCTGGTTGTTACGGCAAACTTAAATTATCCGAGACTATTATTAGGTATTACTCCTGTTTTATATGGATGTGGTTAGTATGTGAGCTGTGACTATTTATCATCATGAGTTATTTATCAGATTCCTCTAATCAAATCGAAAGTGCCCAAACTTGAGATTAGTTATCTAGTAGTCAATAAGGAGTTCTATTATCCATCTGCAGAATCAAGGATCACGTCAGCTCAAAGGTATTTTACTTTATATATTTTTATCATTATGTAAATAATATGCTCTATAATTTTTTTACCTACCACACATTACTTTGCAAGTAACATACAACGCATACAAGTAAAGCTATAAATTCGTGTTAAAGACTGAAAATCTTGTACCGAATTTTATCCTGTAAAAAACGCGGACAGCAGACACTCCATCGTCTTGGAGGGTAGTAAGCCCTCATACCTGAAAACGGCTTGCAATTACACCAAGTCTTACGACACAGTTACAAGGCATTTGAGTGTTGAGGGCGGCGTGGGAACTCTAATTATATTCACGTTTTAACGTTAGGTTCTATAGATAATTATTAATATAGCTAAATTCGTCTTTACCTCACATAAGTAGTTATTTTTTCTATAAAATGCTTATCTATTCTAATATACAACAATATACACATATATATGTTTACATGAAATTTCGCGTGGGTGTAGTTTATTTAACTGTTCAGTCTATAGGCTATTATAGGCTTTGATTTCGATATTTTTCGCTATTTAAAGATGGCGACTATTTTAGTGACGTCACTACACCTTTCGGTTTTAGACTTTCATATTTCTATTTTAAATAAAAATAGAACGCTAAAAATAGCAACCTTTTGATGGCATATACGATGTTAATTGGTTGTTTTAATTACAAGGGATCCATACGACACACGTAATTTTTTTGTAGGTATACTATTAATCTTAAAATGTATGAACGTTTTAAGTAAGTGTCTTTAAATTTATTTAACTAATTCTATCCCTTTTTATAAATAAGTAAAGCGTGGGTTATATTTTCACTATATTTGAGGTAGTACAACTGTGAAAGGTGTCTGAATCCTTTCATCTTTTCATCAGCTAGCTGAATGCTGTTCTGTAGTAGGTAGTAGCTGAATGCCACCCGCAATTATATAGAGCCTTACGACATTGCGTTTTCACGGTGCTTTAACATTCAAATTTGTCTAGGAAAGACGTAATGTTCATCGTAATGATTTAATAATGTCACTTTCGAAGCACCATTTATTTCATGTTTAAATTGACTAATTATATGGACAGACTCAGTATCTCTACGTAGATACGGTAGGATAAAGTCTTATTTTCGTATTTACTGATTATTTATTTTCCTACTATATACTACTACGTATTTATGTCTCTCTATTCATCGTCTCTTAGATCGTCGCCTATTAATGTAATTTATCACATTGTTCATTATCTTGCTAATATTTAATATTTACTATCTTTTTACTGCATCTTTCTATGAAATTAAATGATTGCCTATAACCTTACTCTCTGATGAATTATAAATTAATTTACTTAAAAAATATAGACATAAAGAAAATCATACTATGCTAAGTTTGCAGTTGGCAGAACACGACGCTTTATCGCCAGTGTCCAGTACCGTATTTTTATCCAATATGGTCGGCTACGATCATAATTTGCGATGCCTCATCCTGTGGCATTATAGATAATCCAAAAGGCTGAGGTTTGAGGCAAAAAGGCTTGTTATTTTTTCCCGAACAGAGAAGCTTTAGTATCTTGCAGACGCGCCTGCCTACATCTGCCGAGCATAACAATTTCAATGAACGCAACCCGGGTTCCTTTGTTTTTCATTCCCCCGTTGCTTTAAGGAGACGTCCTGCATAAATGAATACATGATTTATTAATTAGGCTCGACTGAATCTGGTCGTCATTTTCGATTCTGCGTCAGAGAATATTTCGGGGGAATTAATACGTACACAGCTTGATGCCGTGTGAGAAGAGGTCACACACTGTTTTATAAACCAACATCAAATTGTTAGAATTTCTGTCCTTTTATACCGACTACTGGGGTTACACTGGTACGTATTTGATTTTTATGCATTTTTTCAGCGATGTTAATACTATTAAACTTAACTATTAATAACTATTAAACTTAATTGAAAATTAAACTAAACTTAAATTAAAATAACTATTAAACTTAAATTGTGCCAAAAAAGAAGGAACCTTTTTTTGGCACAATTTAAGTTTAATAGTGTAAGTTTTAGAGAATGTAATAAAATTCGGCCACAAATTAGCTTTTATAAATTTTTACTGATTACGTTTCTTGACAAAGCTTAATCTTTATTTATGCCGCACATTTATATCCTTTTCCAATTTCGGCGCGGAACTCTAAAAGTTCTTTAGTCCAAAATCCAATAACAGGAATGTAGTAAATTTGAAGCCACGAAGCGTAAGGGGATCGTAATCGACTCGCAGCTCGCTATGGTTATCTCGGTAGATGTGTCGAAAACGATAACGGGAAACTGATGTGATTTTTCTGGTTTTCCTCGTTGTTTCAGAAACATTTATCACGAAATATTATCGGTCATAACACGTCCATTTCGAGTGCGTCATAATGGTATAAGAAATATTGGCTTAAACTATGTTTAATAGTTGGTTCAGGTTTCACATTATTATGGTAACTAATTTTCATTTTTACAATAATAGAACATATTCTTATTGTTGTAACTTGTTGTTCTTTCACTTGTACGCATTCCACCTATTGATAAGAGGCCATTGTCTAAGATTGGACTGAGATCGTAGCAGCCGGCAGATGTGTTCTTACACCAGCTCACTAAGTCAAAATACATCGTATATATATGTGACATGAGTGGTAAGAGACCTCTCCTGTCAAACCAGAACACTGCGCTTAAGATGATCGTTACGAGGCAGTAATTGGTGCACTGATCGCCTCCGGAGTCAAAACACGAAGGGGTCTACCTTGTGTAACTAGGTTAAGTACGTACAATAAACTTTTTTGTGCGGTTTCGCCCGCGAGCACTCCTGCGGACAGCTAAATATTTTGAGGATGAAATATCGTGCACGGGGTTAACGAGGGTGTGCCTCCGGGAAGCTCAATCTATAATATATTATCTTATCTGAAGTTGTATAGACGTTTCAACGATTTCCGACCAGACAATGAATTTTTCATTACGTACTCGTGCGTTTTTTCGTGAAGCAAAGATTTTTTTGCTATGCTCACTGACGTGATATGCTCAGAATTTTGCAACAATCAAAACAATAAAAATCCACACCGGTATGTATGTATGATTTCCGCAAAGCTATAAATATATTTCATTATATTCATCAGTATAATGTTATCTTATTTCACGAATAAACCTCGAAGTTGATTTTCAAAATGCGTAAAAATAATCGCTTTTAAACAGTCTGCAATTTAAGATGGCAATGCTTTTTTGCCATCTTAAATTAGACTATTTTTAGTTTAAAAAAATAAGATTTAGGTAATCCTTGAAGTAACTTCTAAGTTGTGCTATTTAGAATAGCTTTATATAATTATGTAAATTTCCGTCAAATGGAAGAAGATTAAATATACAGTAGTGAAATGGAATGAAATCAAAGACGGCCATTTTGTATTTAGTTGTGTAGATTTTACCGCGCATTTATTTTATTTATTCATGACTGGCGTCATTCTCCTATCACTCGTAAAGTAGAAAAAGCTCTGTTTATGACGCTGTCACATTCGTGGGCGGCACTTAAAACTTTTACAGCTACTTTTATCGGCCTGGACAAGTGTTTAGTTCTAGTTGTGATATGCTC
This sequence comes from Cecropterus lyciades, assembly GCA_002930495.1. Lineage (NCBI taxonomy): Eukaryota > Metazoa > Arthropoda > Insecta > Lepidoptera > Hesperiidae > Cecropterus > Cecropterus lyciades. Next base: position 470,518 of record MOOZ01000198.1, on the reverse strand, counting down.
TCTAGTATTCTACAAACGCGGTCGATTCTAGTATAAAAGTAACAAAAATTTGTAATCGTATCATATATAGAGCAAAAAATAAGAAATAAGTTCCACCAAAAGTTCTATGTTTTTATTTTGTCACAATATTTTGAATCTTACTAATACTAGGTGAAAGTTTGTGAGGATGTGTGCATTTGTTACAATTTTACGCGAAAAACTACTGATCGGATTTTGCTGAACCGAACCTTATGTTATGGCCTAGATTATCACAGGATATTTTTATCGTGATAAACTTGACTGAACCGGGCAGAGCCGTGGGGATAAGCTAGTAATAAATATTAGTATTCAGCGTTTATAAATAAAGAGAAAAAAAAGAAAATACTTTATTCGGCTCAATATAACATACAGACAGTTATACAAAACAGATTAAACAAAAATAACAAGTATCAAATATATATATATCAGTTACTTATTACTTAATATACTTATTGCTTACTGACTTGTTACTTAATATATAAATCTTTTATTGACCACTCAGCTTATTGCTGCAGGAGTCCAAGATCACCTGCAGCGCTGGTATTCTGTGGAGCTTAATATCCTCGTATACTCGCAAGCGGTACAGGTATGGCTACGCATGTGTATGTGTGTGTAGGTGAGAGTTAGAGCGTAGCAGCGTGCAGGTGTGAGTAAAGTGGAAGGTTTGAAAAAGAAAAACAAAAAAATTGAATGTT
>MOOZ01000198.1:454133-465496 GCA_002930495.1 Cecropterus lyciades | reverse complement strand
ATGATCCTCAGTGAGGAAATAACAATATCGACCCTTGACGACTAAATTTTAAATGCCACAAACTTATACCCATAACTACTATTTAAATAAAAACACAGCTATACGACATTATATATTTTTAGCCTCCATAAATTTTTACTATTGGGCATAAGTGTCTTCCAAGACGCACCATTAAACCCACCAATATTACATGACAATACATATAACGACGATGGCAATGTAGTAAACCACTGAGATACCACTTTTATAAGTACGTACTTACCTATAAAATATTTGTATAAGGCAAGTGCTTAAGGAAAATGTGGTATTTTCATATTGTACACAAAGGGATCTCTACCTCCACGTATACTAAAGATTAACAATATCATTATTGAGCCACGTTCGCGTGAAATCGAATTTCATCCCAGCATCTAATATCCGGAGAGTAATCACATATACCTACCCACTAGAACATACTTCTTGGAATATTCAATTATAAATGAAGTATGGTTGAGGATTGCGGATTGAAATTTATATTATTTATCTGGAAACGATGCTAACGAGCTCGCTACTAGAAGTGCCTATCAACAAACGAAAAGTTTGTTTAACGTAAAAATATAACAAGTACTTTAGTATTTTTATTTCAAAAGTTATTCAAAATGTAGCTTAAATGGAAATAAATGCATGTAAGGCATTTGCCTGCGCATATAAATTATTTGCACTACACTTAATGCGTACCTATATACTGAGGCACTAATTTGCCCGACTTACATGATTCTTTTTAAAGTAATTATGTTAATCGCAATGACTTTCCATAATTTTGTTGTTAAAAGTTATAATATCTTATCTTTTATGTACTTTTATGAAAAGAAAAAGATACACACACAAAAATGGTAATAACTCCGTATAAATGTCAACGAACGCAACGTAATTGTTAGAAACAGGAAGACTTACTCGTACATATTTATGATATTCAATATTCGCCAAGTTACGGCTTTGGTTGTGAAATATGAACTCTGAACACATTATAGAACCGACGAAGGACGTTTAATAAAATGGCGAGATATTTTCAGAAATAAATCCGCGAAAGGAAAGACTCGAAAAATTTAAGCCGACGAGAAAGTTTTGAATTGAGTTGCGGGTTTCAGACGCATGATTTCTGAACACTTGTTTGAATAAGAATTTTTGTATATTCATATACACATTTATGCAATAACAAAAAATATCATATTACTATATCATTAAAACCTGATTTCTCCTCTGAGGGTGGCTACGGCTGTCTATGGACAATGGACATTTGTGTAATCAACCTCAAAGTAAACATCACCTGAGGTGATGAAACGTTCCATTCATATAACACATAACCTCTCTTATACCATACCACTTTATATCAGTACACAACAACGTTTAATACTGTTGTTATAAGTCAGAAATAGGTGGGTCGACTTATGAAGAGTTTAACCACCTTCATCACCAGTTTAACCAAAGTATTTAATGAGTGAGAGAGGCTCACTCTTTAAATATTTTAAGACAAAACTGATAAATTAAAGATTTTTGGAGTAAAAAAAATACAAGAACCGTAATGATTTTATTTAAACTGAATTGTGGCAAATTAAAGTGCTGAAGGCTGCCTTAACCTACAACTTTAAAAATTAATCATGATGATCTTCAAGATGTTATACAGATGCCACGAATAGTGATTTTGGCGAATTTCGAAAATTCGGTCTGGTTTTCCGTTCTGTAAAACCGAATACTGGATGTAGTGTCGGACTTGAATAGCACCTTCCTTACTTCCCATGGATGTTAATGGTGGTGACTGAGAGACAATATAGGGCCAATATAGGAAATCAGAAACTTATTTCTATGTTCCATCAAAACCCACTGTTATCACTAAAACGAATGTATGCCCAGCCGTGACGACTATCAGCAAAAATCTCCATTAAATGAGACCAATATCAAGTAGTTGACCTCCATAGGTTGGATGGCTGTAACACTAAATAATGAACAAGGTTAGTTAGTTATAAATTTATTAAGTCGTACAATGCGCTGGTATATAATGATAAACCTGCTACTAAATTTATATACGACAGGAGTTTTCTCTGAAATGGATCATAAATATATCATTAACACTGTAAAGGACGAGCTTAGTAGTAATTTCGTTATTACGTCGTTAATATGGATCCATAGGCTATTCCCGTACCGCGTCGTACCCGTACCAGCGAAGGCTCGGTAATGGATTGCTAATATTGGCTAAATCTCGTAAGTTACCCTCCCTGGATAAGCCGAGCTCATTCGTCTTTTCTGCAGGCATGCTCATAGCGGTACTCAATCTTTATACCTTAAAATTGAAAACTGAATTTTACCTTAGATTGTGTGTGCATAATCTCAGCCTTTGTTTATATTTTGTGACATATTAACAGACATACAAGTAATAAAATTTTGATCGCTGTTCTTAGCTTGAGTTTTTGTGTATTTTATATTTTTTATAGTATGGTAATGATGGTAAGTAGCCACTGCCGCTCATAGACATCTGTAATCAAACCCAAATGAGATCAGAATCTACCCCTGTGGTCTAAGTAGGCCTCGGTTAAGTATGTCTCTCTTAACACACCTTTCAGACCAGAACACACCAATGCAAAACACTGCCGTTATTAGGCAGAAATAGGTATGGCGGTAGTGCTTCCGGAGTCGTACCACGAAGAGTTCTACTACCACCTGTCCGTGGCAAATGAATTATTCTTATGTCAGGCTATTAATATAAAAAGCATAAATTTATCACTTTTTAAAATCTTAACATAACTTCATCATTAGATATACATAAGATATTTTATTAAAGAATTATGATTAAGATATAAAACATAAACCTCTTAATTAACACGAAAAAGTGAAACTTTTCCTGAACTGACAACAAACTTGAAAACCTTGACCACGGATTCTTGCGCTATATGCGTTGTATTTTTAATATTAAAGAATTTGTTTTAATACATTATTCATATTGACTTCGGAAACTACATCACAACAGTATGGGTTGAGCAACGTTACGTTTTACGACTATCTCATGAAAGGCAAAGGGTGTCGAAACAATAAGTAAAGTGGCAGCGCCCATTCTGTGGTAAGGGCAAAGCCTAGCTGAATTAGATGTCGGCTCTGATTGATTGTTTGCCGTTTATTTGAGGAACGGATTGAATTCTTCGACAGATGTCTATTTGAATTTATCCTAAAGGTTCTTGATTTCCGTCGGCATCTCACCACCTGAGAGAATTTATCGACCCAAATATTAGCATCGAATTACATTGCGATGCTAATATTTTATATAAGTATGCTCTTTTAAGAGAAGATTTTTTTTAGCTTCATATGGACTTCTTTGCAAAGAATTTAATGCTAAATTCCAAAGCTTCATATAAATTTACTTCAACGCGGAACTCAAATCGAAACACAACAGTATGAACATTTACCGCAGCCACGAAGCAAAAAAGATACGAATTTATATATGAGAACTTATGTACGAGTCGAGTAAAGAGAAATCCTATCATACTTATATTAATTATATTAAGTTGCCCTAAAATACTCGTAGTTGTTCTTTCAATATTAAAATCGAAGTAAATTTCAATAAATTCGTAAATCAACATTTTCTTACGCCCCATTGACAGCTGTAAAATGTCACGAGAGTCGATATTAAATATTTGTCTTCCATTTTGAGCGACATTTCTTTAATGAAAATGAAGAGGGTTTTCACCGAGCCCTTTTTACGATCGGCGCGAGGAGTTCCTTGAAATATGAAACAGTGGGGGCGGACAATCGCAGTCTTTGCTACATTTACCAGGTAATTTCCTTTAAGAAGGATTATTCCTGAAAAAATTCAAAATTAAATATTTTTCAAAGTTGTAATTTATAATGCAGTTGGCACACAGCGTCCATGAGAATTTATCTATATAGATTATAGGGATTATTCCCTTTCAAGCAAAAATACCTGTTTTCAATATATGATAGTATAACTTGACGTTCTAAGGAGGAACACCTCAATTGCTTGAGCAGCAAGTATAACTGCTTTACAACACATCACGTTGCATTATATTAGGTGGAAATCAGTATGGATGTTGCCGTCTTCACGAAGAAATCTACCAGTGATAGATAATTTCATTTCTTTAGATATAATAATTCGAAAACAACATTAAGGCTACAACCATACACTCTCTCAATTAACCCGTAGGTTGTTCTTGTGTACCTAAAAGTCCCACATGTCCGGTTTTTCTTGATAACCTGGTCACACTGGTGACGGCTATAGCTTACGTTGTGTTCGTGACAAAGCTCGCCATTATCGCTGCCAGACTCCTTGCTTAGTATTTTGTCTGTTTTCTTCACCTTTTCTTTCACATTTAATTCGAAAACATAAAACAGAAAAATATTGCTATCTCATGTTAATTTGTTAGTGATACCTATGTGAGATTTAAATACAAAATAAATTTAAAAACTAGCTTATCACCACTTTTATTTTTTATAACCTTATACATATTTAACTTGCCTTGTTGGTTCATATGTATGTAACGGTCAAATCTCAAGTGATAAAAGTCACAACGGTTAACAACAGTCGATTGAGCTGAAATTTTGTTTACATTATGGTTAAGGGTTGATTAGCTTAGTGACGTCATTTTAAACTAGATTATTGCCGCGGCTCCGCCCGCTTTGGTCACGTTTACCACGGTAGTGTATTATTTACGTTAAGTCAGGTCATAAACTATCTGTGCGCCAAATTTGAGCTAAATTTGGTCAGTTTTTGCGTGAAAGGATAATAAGCTCACATTCTTCCTTTCACATTTATAATATTAGTAAGAATAAGTATAACGGACAGCCAAAGATGGCAGACCAATTATTTTTATGCACCCTCGTGTTATATATATGTAAGGGATTTCTGAGAAGAATAATATTACGAAAAATAATATGAGGTTATTATAAACCTGTTATTTTTATACATACAAATGTATTGTTATTTTGATTAAGTAACCCTATCTAAAATGTTGATATTAACTGTTCAAATGTCATTATTTTCCGGGAATTTGTACGTACTGTAATACAATACACATTATAAGTTTTACATTTTTTTATATTTTTACAGATATGTGGATGTATCTATAATAAACCTTTTGTTCAGTTATATACAAAATTATATAAAAGCAAAAGGATACTAATAGTGACAGATTTACCTACTAAAGATAGAACCATGAATTTGGACAACGCGTTTATTTTATGATCTAGGCACCTACTAAGAAAGAGTTTTTCGATGTGTCAGTCGTCAGAGGGTTAAAAAGTGTTTGTTTTCGTAAAATATTCAAGTAGAAGATGAACATCCGGCTAAACTATGTCTTACCACATCCTTCAAACCAGAACATAGTAGTGGTAAACATGGCAATTGTTAGGCAGAAATAGCTGAGGCGGTAGTGGCTACGTAAACATAACATACAGGGCTCAACCTTTGTTAAGTGTAGAAAATGGTCGCCAAAGCTAGTTATTATAATATTTTGGATTTATAGTTCTACCAAAACAAATAAAACAATCCGTGCCTTCAACTGTTATTCAAGGGTGGCGACTATTGTGGGTTCTAGTTAATGGACGCTGGCGTTGAATGAGACAATAAAACGTTTTATTTCACTACTTTGTTTTTGTTTACTTCAAAGGACGGGCCTTGAAGGGAAATGTGGAGCAGGGAAACAATTTCGGTGCGGTTCACCGCCCTTGTTAGTGTAGCTGTTAAAAATCCTTTTTTATTCAAAATTCTTTGACGTTCAAAATGTTTGACCGCTGTTTAGGTCCGTGTCGATACCACACTATGATTGTGGTATATTGTTTTGTATTTGAGTGGTTGAATTAAGTAAAAAATGTCCTGTCACAATCGTGAACTGAATATAATATGTATATACACTATATACCTACATATATTCAGTCACTCTAAAATTTGTTGTAATGATGAATTTTTTATTATTATAATATTGAACATCCAAACGAACATGCTGTCTGCCTGTTGGTAAGTGCCTCCTGCCGCTATCTATAATCCTACATCTATAATCAACCCCAGATAAGAGCAGAGACTTACCTGAACTTGGTCAAATACGAATTGCGACCGCTCAGGACTAATCTAGAACGCCTTGAATACGTTTGTCTCCTTAAGGATTGTTGGCACTTTACAATAAATAGTATTTCGTATGCTCAATGGGCATTAAAAAACAAATCACAAACTATATATGAGGTTGCAATACCAAACGCGGTCAGTTACCCGAGGGTCACGAAAATTCATTTGTCATTCGCGACATTCGCTTGGCGCTGCGCTCAGCGTTGAGCCTCAAAACAAATGTATATGTCCGATCTTAAATGGCTCAAAATTTCACTGCAAATTGTAGCGAAATTTCGTGAAATTCGTTAGAGGTAGACGTTTGCAGGCGAATGATACGTGATCCTTGGGTTAGTTAATGTGGACCGTGGACAAATAATAAGAAAGGTTTCCATAGTTTTTAAGGTTCTGTGCCTAAAGGGTACGGGACCCTATTACTAAGACTTTGCTGTCCGACTGTCCATCTGTCTGTTACCAGGCTGTATCTCATGAACCGTGAACGTGATTGCTAGACAATTGAAATTTTCACAGTTGACGTATTTCTGTTGCCGCTATATCAGCAAATAGTAAAAACAGAATAAAATAATTATTTAAGGGGTGCTTCCATACAACATTTTTTTGTCATTTTTAAAACACTTGACTTATAACCGGTTTTTTAAACTTACTATATTTACTACAACGTTATCTACGTTGTTTTAAATATATTTATTCCTAGGAGGACCTTGTACGTAGGGATAGAAACATACAATACAAAAATAGGGCTCCACTTATTTAAAACAATTATTTATGATACCTCGCTGTCACCCCTTTGCATATACAAAAAGGTTTTACCTGAAATTGTTTTAGCGCCGTTAGAATGGAACACTTACGATTTCAAAGAGATTCAGTGTTGACAGTTATAGTACAAAACATTTCCACTTTGTTTTACTTCAAAGGGAGGGAGAGATCGTGAATGTAGAGCAGGGAGGGAAACTTTATTGTGCTTCTGTATTCGCTTTTGGCGGTACAGTCGCCTAAAATTATTTGTAAGTAGAGGTACAAGTTTCAAACAAGATAGAAGGGGTATTGTGTAGACCCTTTACACGAAAACAGTTTTAATACGAAAGTAAAGCCTGTTTAAGGATCCTGAATATATTTTGTATGAATTACATAAAGTTTTTAGGATAGGTGCGCAGATTCACGTTAATAAATTACGGTACTATAATATAAAAAGAAAATATCAAAAATTGTACTTTTTTACAATTGCCAAAACTGGAAACATTGTATGAGTTTTAATTTTACTTTACTACATTTTTTTTGATATAAGAGATGTGCTTTTGTGTTTTTTTTTCAATTTATACAGGAAATTGCTTGACAAATAACACGAGGAAATGAAACTTAACTTACTCGGGAGTTGAAGTGCTACGTAAACAAACCATTGGTATTCACCAATGGTTTAAAAAAATAAGTCTAATAAACCTAAATGAGACGATTCCGTCTCATTTAGGTTTATTAGAGTTATTTTTACATTTAAATGAGACGATTCCGTCTGATTTAGGTTTATTAGAGTTATTTTTTTAGGTTTACGTCATTAGTAAATTAAATTTTATTTATTTATTTATTAAATACACTTTATTCTTTACGTAGGTAAAGAATTAAGTGTATTTTATTAGTATTACGTAGGTAAAGAATAACGTACGTAAAGTGACAGGTGTGTCCGTTACTGAAAGGAATTATATGTGTACTAAGGACAATTGTATCGCACAATTTTATCTACATTCAGAATACTTTAAAGATCACGAATAAAAATATACTAGGAAAGAAAAGACATAACGTACACGTGATTAAAAAAGGAAAAGAAGGGAAGACGGACTTCCAAAACATCATCTGAAAATTATGAATTCAAAAATTAATTATTTTACTAAAATGAGTACGTACACGCTCACACGAGTATGATTATAATCCTGTTGAATTCTGTTTCGTATTCATCAAGCATCAAATAATATGAACCTCGGGGAGAATATCTCGCACGGTTTATGTACGTTTCGCGTTCTGTTTGTATAATTATATTTTTGCAGAATAATCACAGCTTCATTTACATTCCATTCCCACATGTCGTTTATGGTTTTTGTAAATTAAAAATGTCTACATAATTAGTATGCTAATCTGATTAGAGCACGCGTAGGCTTTTTCTCTCTTGATTTTGTGTATGAGTTTTTGTACTAGGTTCTTTGCTTTCTACTAGTATTACTTTAGTTTTAACTTTATACTTACAAAGTAATCTCTTGTTAATACCATTTTTTACACTAAATATTATGTCAATTCGTTTAAGATAATGAATTTTTGTTACTTTACAGAGAATGTAAAATACAAGTATTTAAGGAATTGGTATTTTATTAACGCAAACTTTCAACCCGTACTTAATCCCCTTAGGGGTGAAATATCATAAAATCCTTTCTTAATGGATGCCTACGTGATAAAAGAAATTCACTGATCAAATTTCCAGTATTATCTTCAGTATTTAGGGTCTGTGATGAGGAATCAGTGATAACTAACTGACTGAGTTAGGACAATACTTTTTTACAAATAAAGACAAAAAAATGGACGTTGTCAGTAGAGACTACAGCAGTCTCGTGCAAAATAAATATATTTAATTTTTTCAGACTAGTTTATTTCTCTGCCTGTCTGCATTGACAACTAATATGATGTTCTTTGTGACAGGCGTCGGCGGCGGCATGCTAGGCGCGCGGCTCAAGTCATGGATGGAAGCGCAGTTAGGGCGGGCCAAGAAACGTAAGCAAAAGCAGACGCGGCAAACAAGCACTACGCCCACCGGCCCCGCACCGCCACCCCACCTGTCCTCCCCCGAGAGCGCCTACAGCACCGGGTACTCTACTGATGGCACGTCGCCGGGCGCTGCGCCCGCGGTGCTCGCCGCGCCGCTCGTAGCGCCCCCGCCGCCGCCCGCGCCTCCAACCACACATCTATATCATGAACCGGCCAAAGTAAGTATTTATTTAATATTTAATATAGTTTATTCATTCCCAAAATAATGAATGTCAAGTTGGGTATATTTTGTTGAATAATAAGTGCCCTTTTATATCGAAATTTTGAATTTTTGACTGTTAGTCGAGTTTGTACACTTTTAAACATCTTTGAGGACAGCGAAAACTTAAATATATGTATGATCAAAGGAAATTCCTTGATGTCAATGTCGATCATTATTATATTGATCGCATTATTATATTGGGCCTAAAAGAAACTTTCTGTACAAGTTTCAAAAATCGGAAAAATTCGTGTGCTCGTTTAACGCAAAGTTTGTTCTAAAATATATTTATTACATAAGTATCATGCAGTATCCTATTAAATTAATTTCTATCCTTTTATGTACGTATATTGATATTTATGCGCACATTTGTAGTAAAATACATAAATATATATTTTTCATCACATTTACAGAAGAAAATAACGAGTTTTAGCGCTCATGGTATCAACGTTTAGATTTAAAATACATCCTGTCTTCGTAACAAAACGTACAATGTTCCATTTTGTCAAAGTCTGAGGCTATATAAAACACCAACTAATTTGAGGATGAAAATTGACCGAGACTGCGCTCGCTTCGTAGATAGTAGTTTTCTGTATAAATTTATGTGAAGAATTTCAATTCAGATCAGATCCTGTGCGGTGTGACTGTGAAATTGATTTTATTAAAGTCTTCACAACGAGTCCGACTACCTACTATATAAATAAAACTGATTTCTTAACACTATTTTATTGTTGTCTACACCAATATTGTCAAACATCAAGTCAAGAGAGAAAAAAACATATGACTCCTGTATGCTTGTAAAAACTAAACGTATTAATCAGTTTTTACCTAAATGTTACTTATTATTGTAAATATAGTTTTAACATCACGATAACATTAAATAATTATATTTTAACAATAAAACAATTTACTATATGCTAAGCAATTAGAAGTTTATGTTCAATGACAATCCGCGTGGCGGAGAGGTCACCATACCGGTCTGACACGCAGTGGGTCTCGGGTTCGATCCCCGGATCGATACATCTGAATGATGAGTTTAGATTTCTGTTCTGGGTCTGGGTATTTGTGTATTCGCCTTTGTGTGACCATGGCACCCATGACACAGGAAAAAATCCTCGTTCTTGTCTTCCATCAAAACGCAAGAACTGCTTCACGCTAGAAATAGGTTGCGCGGTGGCACCTCCCCGGCCGAACCAAAGGTATACATACGTTCTTCCACCTTTCGCCACCAGTTGATATTATGATAATAAAATGATTATGATTATCATTATGATCACAATGTTGACTAAACAACACCATTTATTAAAGGTAAAACTTATTTAAACATACATTAGATTTTAGATAAAAACAATGAAAAACTTGAATGCCTTATGAATATTTTAAGACTTCATTATTTTAAGTCAAAAAACTTGGCAGCTTTGTCAAAAACTTTTAATTATTAAGACCACGTATTCATCGTAATTAACCTGAATTTCTGAGACGAACTTTATCCACGAAGCCCGTGAAGTTGGAGAAACAAAACGACCATTATTTATTTATCGAAACAAGGGTGATTAAGAAATGAAAACTTTGCTTTGAAGCTTAATTAAGGATTAATTATGTTGTGGAATTTAAAAAGAAAATCATGGAAAATTTCTGGAAAAAGGAAAGGTTATCGTCTATTTCCACAATCATGGAAATAGACGATAACGAGTCTTTGAAACAAGATAATAAAGATGGATTTGAAGGTGGTAGAACTCCTTGTGGTTCGATTCCTGAAGCACCACCGCCATACCTATTTCTGCCTAATGACCGCAGTGTTATGCGCCGTTGTGTTCAGGTCTGAAGGGTATGGTAATGGAGACATACTTTTTCGAGGCATTCCATCTCAGTTCACAGGGCATATATGGGCAGTTGATCTTATCTAGGGTTGATTACAGATGCCCATGCCATGGGCGGCAGTAGCCACTTACCATCAGGTGGACTGCACGCTCGTTTGCTACTTCCGTACTATAATATATATATATATATATATATATATATAACGGCGCGCGCTTTGTTTGGGTCGATGATTGTTACAAATAAATTAGAATTCTGTTGATATTTATGTTGATATGGATATCAAGTTAATTTATTTTTAAGAGCGGGCACACCCGATTGGAGTTGTAAGTGTCATGGCGTGCAAGTCGTCATTCCTTTGACAGCGGCTTGCGCGTAATGGTCGCTTGCAAACCCATTAGCTCTTAATTATTATTTATTATTGCTTCTGTTTTAATT
>MOOZ01000198.1:436944-454110 GCA_002930495.1 Cecropterus lyciades | reverse complement strand
TTGTTAATTGAAACAAGTAGTACAGTGATCATATTATACTGTGAGACTTTTATTTTGGTGAATACCTGCACGTACACGCCCACACGATCTGACAATGTCCGATCTTGATCTTGAAAATCCTTCGATATATATTTATAATTGTATAATTACTATCATGAAATAGTAGCAAGTAAGAATTTATGAATGACGATATCTTATGGGCGTTATAATCAGGGATGTTATGGATATGAAATTTCGGATCTGGATAGTACTGTATTCGATTCGTTCGGATACAGGAATAATATTATACCGGATTCGGATATGGTTACGGATATGTAATTATTTCGGATTATCCGTTACTTTTGGATGGTTTCGGGTAGAGATATTATATGTTTTAAGGTATTTAAACAAAAAATACAAATAGGTAATTTGGTTTTATTTATATGTTATCAATATCTATTACAATCAGTCTTATCAATTATTATTATTATTATAGCTACCTAATAAATTTTAATTGCTACTTAGTAAAATTAAAAAATGTCTCGAAACATATCCAAAATTATCCGTAACTTTTATATCGGACTAGCTGAGCTCGCGGTTTCACCCGCGTTAAAATGAAATGTAACGTGACATACATAAAAATTATGCATGCAGCGGAAGCTCTCATTAGAAAAAAAAAAACGATTTTGAAACATTCTTCATTGCTGCTCCGCTCCTATTGGTCTTAGCGTGATATATAGCCTATAGCCTTCCTCGATAAATAGGCTATCTAACACCGAAAGAATTTTTCAAATCGGACCAGTAGTTCTTGAGATTAGCGCGTTCAAACAAACAAACAAACTCTTCAGCTTTATAATATTAGTATAGATACGGTTAACGTTACGGATACGAAGCTCTATAATATTATTGGTTATAATCTTACTATTATAAACGCGAAAGTTTATGAGGATTTATGTGTGTTTGTTAATCTCTCACAAAAAACTACTGATCAGATTTCTCTGAAATTTGGCACGCAGATAGTTTATGACCTGGATTAACACATGGAATATTCATTAATTCCGTGGTAAACGTGACCGAAGCGGGCAGACCTGTGGGAATAAGCTGGTCATTTATAATTTATAATTCCGTGCCATAAGTCAAATGGCACAACACACGTATATACATATTACCTATATAGATTCTATGTACATTAACCCTTTCTTCAAACAATGGGAACGTGTAGTAAACTTCACACGCCTTAAGAACATTAAGGACAATTTCAAGCATGTTGCTTAAGAAGCTTTCCTTCATTGTTACAGGAAGAATAATTGTTCTAAAAGAGGTAGACTCTTTGTGGATTCGGTATCTTTATTACAAAATCTGCGTTATAAATGTGGTATATGTTGCTATGTTTTGATATCTTTCATTTTCAGCAAATTATTATTAATTGTTGTTAGGTACTAATAGAGGCATTCGCCTACAAGTCTTGATTGATCATATTAATGAAAAAAAAATCCTGATGTTTTTGGGGTCAGTTATACATGTCCATATGCAATAGTTGCCGTTTTATATTAAGTGGCTAGTTTTTACGTGTGTTTTGAAACCAAAAAAGTAAGTGTTAAAGGCACGCTATAATTTGGAAAATTGTGTCCTGGGTCCAAAACGATCCCCACTAATTTCAAACTCGTGTCTTAAACCATAAATGAAAAAAATGAAAATAAAAGCTCATATTTACAGACAATATTAGTAGATTTCGAATATTAATAGAAGTTTCCCGCATTTTAACTTACATCGATCGTTTCTAGTGAATGAGAAAACGAGCATTGTTAGCGACAGCAAGATTGCCGATGAGTGGACGCCAAGCGAAGTGTTCATTTTGTGAATGCCAGTCAATATTGCCTACAGCGATTACAATAGACGGCAGATCTCAAGCTTTTTACAAGCTTTTGTTCAACTCACAAATGATGTTGTGAAAGTTTCCATTATCATAAGTACTGTCATTAAGTATTACTGTATGAATTTCAGGCCGCTGGTTTGGTCTGAATAATAATTTAAAATCCTTGCTGTGATAGAAACAGATGTAAATATACATAAATACGTCCGTGTTCTGTGCATGAAATTTTGACAAGAGATTCCTTTTGTGACGTAGACGTCAGCTAAGAACGGATTTTCTTAGCTGACGTCTTCTTTCTTAGGGGTAGAATATCCCCCTAAGAGGGATGAAAGATTGTATGAAAGTCCGTCATTTTTGATGAAAGCTCAATTAAACTTAGTATTTAGCTTTGTGGTTTGATATAATGAAATATATATTTCACCGTTTTTGAAAAATCAACCCCTAAGAGTAACCGCCAGTAAGTCCGCCAATATGGATGCAAGCTCATTGAAACTTAGTATTTGGTTTTATAGTTTGATATAATAAAACATAAATTTCATCGTTTTCGAAAATCAACCCCTAAAGGGTTAAATAGGGGATGAAAGAATGTATTAAAGTTCGCCTATATAGATGTAAGCTCAATGTAATTTAGTATTTAGCTTTTCATTTCGATTTTACCCCTTTTTTTGGTGGGATTATTGCCGCACTAAAACCCCTCCCGTTGGCGTCCTAAATGCTGCGTGGATTCCGGGAATTCCGTCGGAACTCGAACGGAGTCCTCCAAGCGCGGGCTCTTCTCCGTTGAGCATTTACACTCACCGCACCTTCTGTTGTTAACCGGACCAGAATAGAGCTACGGTATCTCCTGGCTCTCGTAAGGGGCTACAAGGGGGCTTCCGGGGTTGTAAGCGGGTGGTAAGAAGGGAGCTCGAACCGTCAAGCAAACGACCTCGGGAAGGATGACGGCATGTGTACATATGAAGGTACGGTGATCGTAACATACCAGAGCGTGCTTACTGTGAAATTTCAGATTTAGGCTTTTAATTAATGATGAATTTTACTTTTTTTTTATTTCCTGGATGTAAAATAGGTGAAATAGCCACTACACTGCTGGTGACGACATTCATGCCAGGACCTGGTGACTATTGACAACGACCTCCAACGGGAAAGCCTATATATATACCGACAGCAGTGGATCTCAAAAGTCTAATGCATTGATAGATTATTTTATTGTCAGCGCGAAGTCGCGGGTTCTGTTAGTAAGAATATATAATATACCGTACTGCCGACAGCCGAGTAATGAAACTGACTCTATGTAAATCAGTGTACTGCAGAACGTCAAAATTATTGGATTTATACCACTTTATCAAATTAAGTATTTCGGCCAGTCAAATACTGAACAATTACATTACACCGATTATGCTAATGTATCACTTTCAGTGTTATACAATTAATAATGATAATTATTATAAGTACATGATCCAAAAATTCAAGCATGACGTTCGTTTTTTTATATTATAGAAATATCAAACAGATCTCTGATAATCAGTGGTTACTGCCTTCCATGGACATCTAAAATCAATGTCATATAGGATTACAGTTCGACCCATTATCACTAATGAATACATATCATGTTTTGTTCCCATGTTTCTTTCTTAACACAGACCAAAATGCAGCACCGCTTAACACTGTGGTTATAAGGCAGAAATAGGTGACGAGAAAAAGAAATGTCGAACTACAACGTGTTCATTTACCTTTAAATTCCACTAGTTATTAGCATTTTATCCAGTTTTGGCTATTAGCCACGGGATTTCCACAACTCGGGGAAAGTTACATTATACTCTAGTAGGTACTAGATTATACTCTCTTCAATGCATATTAGTAGTAGCTAGAAGTTTACGAGTAACTTTATATCATAAAAATGTGAAGCAGATCAATATTTCTCATATACTGTTTAGCTGGGCTTGACTTTAGTTCACCCTTCGTCTAGTTTCGTCTAGCTGACATAACATTCCAGTGTCCTACTTTGAGAAGTGGTCGCGGAGTGGACTTAGCTAACTTATTATGATCTACCACAATACAGAAGTTAAATTAATTAGCATAAAGTATCAGATAGTATTTTTGAAGTAGACCCGAGTACGCAATAGATAAACGGACGGAATGTTGAATTACGTCTTTCGTTAAAATTAAAAACCAAAGAAATTTCAAAGTTCTTTTTTTACTTAGCCCGTTTAATATAGTTAATTTTAAATAAACGTTAGAATACCCTTTATAATATTTTAATTTGTCAAACGTAGAAATAAAAAATAAGTAAATCCCAAACCATCACCACAGACCATCTACTGTATCTAGCACCTATGGTTACGCATTGTAACCTGCAATATTTGTATTTACTGTATTCAAATACACAAAATGTAGACAATGTTGACTTTACAAGATGAATATCGATCTAATGAGTCGGTGCCGGCCGGCGTCGCCTCACTCATTAACTAGACCGGATTAAATTAGCGAGGGGATCCCGTTCTACATGGAGATATTCCAACCTTTTCCGAACGGATCATCCATTAGGTAGGTTTAGGGAAATAACGTCATTCGTTTTCATCAACTCCCAATCTTTCACTTTATCCAATGATCTATCCTTATTTTATTACGTGTAAATATTGACGAATTTGTTTCATCGGTTTAACGAAATATGGCAAGGTACTTGTGGCTTTTATGAGAAGTATTTATTAGGGTTCCGTAGCCAAATGGCAAATATCGGAACCCTTATAGATTGTCCGTATGTCACAGCCACTTCATTCGAAAACTATTAAGACTACTGAGTTGAAAGTTAAGAGTAAGTGTATTCTGAACCGCTTTCCGAATTATGTACAAAAGTAAAAAAATATATTAAATTTAGAGGGGCATACGTGGAACTGAAATTTAAAAAAATCATCTTACGTGACGATACGACACGTGACTATAGATTTCAACGAAAATTCGTTCGAGTTCGGTTCGAACAAGATACGGTTGATAGTTTTTGAGATATAGCACTTTTTCAAAAACCGAATAACATAATTTTTCAATTCATATAAGCATTAGATAAACAAACTTACGTTGGTACTTTGAGACCTTTTAACTTTATTTATTATTTTTACAACAGAACAATAGTTACTGTTCAAGATTTGATAGACGAGTGTTTTTTTGATTTAGGTACTTTTTATGCTACGGATCCCTTCGCTCCAGAGTATGACTCGCACTTGGCCAGTTTATATATAAAATAGTACACTGTCTGTCTACAATTTAAAATTTGTGATGTTGTAAGGTCCCTAAGTCCCTAGCCTATTTGCATAATACAAAAACAAACAAAAAAAGCACTTCCCCTCTCTTTAAGATGTTGTCTGTTTCTCATTTGTTTCTCTCATGAAAACGGATGACCTGATTTTACTAAACATTTTTTTTAACTGAAAGTAAGCGGAAATATCTTTTTTCAATGTGTGTAAAAATATATTTGATAGGCTTTGAGTAAAATTATTTTATTAGATGACCTTGGTAAAACACCTTGTCAGCGGTAGTAATAGCCGAAGTTTGCAAATCAATTTAATTCAATTAACAATTAAATCAATCTTTATCTACAATTTTGATGGACTAGATTACAATTGATTACATGTATCGACACGTAAACCATCGTAATGAAACCTACATACCTGGGAGTTATTGTCAAATCATTCTTAGAGTTTGTAATCTGGAGAGAGATTTAGAGAGCTAGGTCGATTGTAGATCAAACTCTCAACATTGTAGGTAGTAAACATTGGGATAAATGCTCAACGTTTTACAAAACGACTGTCTTATAATATCGTTTATCTAGACTGTTATACTAATATGTCGGGCGGCTTCACCTCACTCATTAACTGGACCGGATTAAATTAGCCAGGTCAGTAACGCTCATCTGTAACTTTATTATCCTAACCTTTTCCGACCTGTTTTTGTAAGCATTAAGTAGGAGGTTACAGGGAACTTTGACAGAAATATATCTGTTTTGATCTCTTATCATTAAATTTAAATGGCATATATCTCATAAATATACGTTTGGCAGCACATTATAATCGTACCGATAGCCGATTGGTATGAAATTCCGTCTTCTACATCTGAGGTCAGTAACCCCACGTTTGATTTAGCCAAATCACGTGCGCATTAAAAAATAAATACGTATTGGCTTGAAAGCTCTATATGTAATAATCATCTTGAGAAAACTGTTTAGTATCAAAATTTGGATAATTTGAAAATGTTGTCAAAATATAAAAAAATCGAAGGTGGTAGAAAACGTCGTGGTTCGACTCCGGAAGCACCACCGCCACACCTATTTCTGCCTCATAACAACAGTGTTATGCGTCGTTGAGTTCTGGTCTGAAGGGTGTGGTAAGGGAGACATACTTTTCCGAAGCATTCCATCTTACTCCTCAGGGGTAGCAACGCATCTGTGGCTAACCTTAGGTGAGACTTTGATCTTATCTAGGGTTGATTGCAGATGTCCATGGGCGGCAGTAATCACTTACCATCAGGTGGACTACATGCTCGCTTGCTACTCCCATACATTAAATAAAATAAAAACTTATGAATATTAATGCGGAAGAGCATAAAATGTGCGTAATAATCACAGTTCTTTTGTGCATAAATGCTTATTCATATGGTGCAAAAATGATTAGTCTGTTTATACCAGACCGGATATTGAGGTGGAAGAGATTTCCCTGCGGTAATCGTATCGTCCTATTTATAGAATCTTTTTCTGTCCTATGCTATATATAACTCATTCACCATATAAAGAGTGACGCAAACGTATACTAAAGGTCCAAGTGACAAAAATTACTTAAGACTGGATATGTCCATAGATATATTTTATATAATTTATTATTATAAAAGCATAAGCGGTCAGTGCATGCATCCATGTCCATGAGCGGCAGTTTAACCCCTGTTTCCCTCTTCTATGTGAAGTTACATAACTTCACATGGAACAGAAATTGAAGTGATGTTGGTCGCGTCGTATTTAGCCTGGCATTTACTCATTCCCATGAAACGCATAAGTTGTTTCACGCTAGCAGTGACGGAGGAACCTCCTAGTCTGAACCCGAGTTGTAGAACTAGTTCTACCACCTTTTAGTTAGAACTGGCCTCGGAACACAGCAGCTTTTTGAAACCTGCTTAACAAATGTATCAACCCACTTGACTTTATTCTATTACTTTTAAAATAAATTTAATATACCATATTCATCATATAATTTAAATATAATGAGGGTGAAAATTAACCCATCATATTTAATTCAACCATAATGAAGACGGATCTATTTGCGTCCTTAATATTATTATCTGTTACGTAACTTTGGACCGTCCTGTAGAAAACCACTAATACTGCATTAGTAGGGTAAAGCGAAATGTTATTTGTTTAAATAAACCTTCCAACCGTTTTTCGGGTCTAAAATAATAATGTGTGTTACCCTTAAATGTTATATAACTATTACTTTTGAACTCGGAAGTCGGAACTATGTTTATGCAAAATGAATTATTAACAGTAAAATGTATGATAAATTATTTCGCTAAAGTGATATGAGAAACTAAAATTTTGTCGGTTCATGGAATCGTACAGCACAGATTAATAATAACAATAGTTTTAAGCGATATAAGTTGCTAGTAATTGTTTCATAATGTTCATAAAATGTCTCTGATCTCAGTGTTCCTTTTGGCATAGGCCTCCTCTAGTGATATGGTGATTTGTAGTCTGTCCTGTGCTCCTAACATCCACATATGGCTAGCTGTGTTTTTGATGTCGTCTCCTCCGCTTTTCTTTAACTCCTATTACCATCTCTCGGGTAACATTCCGTCACAGCCGTTGCTTATAACTTACGTCAGGCGTAAGATTTCATTGTATACGAGAAGAGATTAAAGAAGTATAAAAAAATTATAATTTATATGGTTATAATTAAAATATAATTGTACTCGTAATGCCTGTGGTAAATTATTTATCAATTTGTCTTTTTTGAAACTTTGTTTATGTACTATTTATTCGTATAATTTAGCGTCTTAGAAGACCTAAATGACTTATTACCTACTCTCACCTGGTTTTTACGGAGCTTTCAATTTGTTGTTCAATTTGCTTTGAAATTGATGTTCAGTTTAACTCATGCTCATATCCACCGCTACACCTATTTCTGCCTAATAACAGCAGTGTTATGCGCTACTGTGTTCTGGCCTGAAGGGTGTGGTAAGGGAGACATACTTTTAATTCTCAGGGGTAGCAAAGCATCTGTGGCTAACCCTAGGTGATACTTTGATCTTAGCTAGGGTTGATTACAGATGTCCATAGGCGGCAGTAGCCACTTACCATCAGGTGGCCTACATGCTCGTTTGCTACTTCCATATTATAAAAATAAATGATAATCATTAATTAAAAGCCCTCTATAAAGTAAGAGAGCCTGTCAAAAATTGCGCTCGGACTCCCAGACGGGACCCGGGCGCGGGTTGTTATGATAATAACATTGGGTGTCAGCAGCAGTGCCCTCACTTTACGATCACTGTGCACTATGCTCCCCAAGACAAGGAAGTTACTTATCAACGCCGCGCGCTGTATATGTAAAAACTACAACGAGCAAACGTTAGCGTGATTCAGGAGACTGGTAGCGCCATCTCTTGGCGGGACTGGGAATCTCATGTTAGGGTTGCGAATATTGTAATTAATATTTTACCCTTGCGTTTAACTTTAAATATAATTATTTACACAAAAGCGACCACATTTAAAGTTAGATTTTTTTATTGTTTTCAGTCAACTCAGTTGTTTTGCTTTGACACTTAGTTGTTTAAGAGAAATGCCAGGCACTAGCTTTATCGAAAATCTTCTTATATTTTTATCGACTGCTTATCAATGAACCGTAAATGAAATGTATGTGTATATGTATATATATTTTACCTATAATTCATGAATTTTACTTTGAATTTCAGCGTCGTTCTCAGCCCGGAGTGCGTCGGTGTGCGCCCGAACCGGTTGTGTGTGCTACACCGTCTCCCCGGCCTCGGTGCCGCATCCGAACCAATCCGTGGTTAGGCGCTACATCTCCAAGCGTCCGACGAAAACCCCCCCAAGTGCCGCAGCAGCAGTCGCTGCAGTGTCCACAACAACCCGTGCTAAACCACGCGCCGTATTCATTAGACTCTTACTCTTTTGTATATGGATCCAGGTGAGAAACAGGGAAGTAGTCTTAATGTTTACATTTCTTGTATCTACTTCGTTTTAACGATTGCTGTATATAAAATGTTTGCACTTTTAACTATGGTATAAAAATAACAAACAACATTACAACTCACACAAAAATATCTCAAATACACATAATTACCAACTCATGCGCGGTTCTAATTCATTTTATTTCCTTATTGAGCAATAAAGAAATAAATAAATAAATCTGGGTATTGTAAGTACCCTTTACTTACTAAAATGTATCAATTCTTCTATAATATTAGTCTAAAATAATACAAGTAATAATTATACGAGAACACATTTACTTAACGCGTTAAATCCCTTTTTGAACACATAAAAAAATTGTTTTTATGTGTCCAAAAATGCATTTAAGAAAAAAACTGTACTTCAAGTACAGTATTTTTAGAATTGAAAACAGAGATGTCAGGTACAAGAAAATTCCAGGTACTTATGTTTCCTCTTATGTTTTATCTTAAGACTGCCATTTGTAACTTTTTTAACCTTCCCCTTCTATGCTAATATTATAAAGCAGTAGATTTTTTTTGTTTGCTTGAACGCGCTAATCTCAGGAACTACTGGTTCGAATTGGAAACTTGTTTTTGTGTTGAATAGAAAATTTATCGAGGACGGCTATAGGCTATATATAATATCACGCTTTGACAAATGAGAGTGGAGCAGCAAGCAACGAAAAATATTGCAAAAACTGGGTAAAATATTTATTTTATGGAATCCTTTTCTTGCGTACGCCGCGTAAACAGTGAAAGAAAGAAACGCGATAAGCTTACTGTCAATAAATTAAAGGTTTGTAAATTATTAATGTTTATTAAACTGCAACCACTTCATTAAAATCATTACCACATATAATTAATCTTCATGTTTTTGATGAATAATAAATAATAATACAATACAATAATACACAATATTTTTAAAACTGATAATGATTGATGACAAAAATGAGGAACATTTCATAGACTCACACGAAGGTTGTAGACCTAAAGCTTAGTAATAACTTAATTTAATTAAACGCCGTAACATCGATACTCACAACTCTAAGCAGCTTATTCAACCTTGTTCTAAATACTCTACTTTATTGTTATTTTACTTTATTGTTTATTGTATCAAGGTGAGTAATAAAATTAGGGAAAACTTATAAACTACACACTTTCTACACTCATAGCCCCACACTACGATTTTCTCCTGTGTCGTAGGTACTATGGATACACAAAGACGAATACACAAACTCCCAGACCTAGAATATATTCTAAACTCATCATTCAGATATCTGGTCTGGCCGGGAATCGAACCCGGAACCCACTTGTCGTGCTTGTCAGACCGGTATGGTGACCGCTCCACCACGCGGCACGGCGTCACGCGGATACTTTTTGAAGGTGGTAGAGGTCCAATGTGGATCGACTCCAAAAGTACCACCGCTACACCTATTTCTGCGTAATATCGCAGTGTTAAGCGCTGCTATGATGTGGTGAGAAGGACGTGGTAAAGAAGACATCCGAGGAATTCTATATTAATCCTAGGGGTAGTAAAACATCTGATGTCAACCTCAGGGAAGCCTCTAATTTTATTTAGGGTTGATAACAGATACGTACGGGTTCCAGTAGCCATGAACCAACAGGTGGACTGAATAATCGTTCGCTACCTCAGTATAAAAATAAATTCCTGAGGTAAATACCTAATACAAATAATAAAATTTAATAAATAGTGAGTTATTTAAATTTACCAAGTAAACTTGTAAGTAAACTTTACTTTGATCGTATACGGAATTCGATGAAGAAATAATGCCGTACTGTTTTTAAATATATTATTTTTATTTTAGCTTAATAGTTAGCTCACACTTATACGAATTATAAAACAAAATCGCTATGCGCATCTGTCTGTTTAACTGACTCCTAAACTACACACCAGATTGCTATACGCTTTCACATAATTTGTAATTATAAATAAATATTGTTTTGCTAAGCATCTTCATGCTGACTTCTTATATTCTTTAGTAATAAAATACACCCATGAACACGGCACGTCACTAGTTAATTATAATTCTATCATTTTTTATTTTATGCATTCATGTTTTACGGCTTACGACCCTCTTGGGACGCGACCCCTCTTTTGTGCAACAACATCTTAAGTTAATCGTCTTAGAAGTTGTTATAAATGGTGTATATTTTATAAGTACTTTCTTTAACATTTCAGGTCTCCTCACCTTTCACCGCATCTATCACCAGAGCCTCACCTGTCACCTTATTATCGAGGTGGAGCATCCAGTGACGAAGAATGTCGGGGCATGAGGACCCGAGGACGAGAGACGGCTATATTATCTGATGCTGATGTCGATTCAGATGGTGATACGGGGCTTGACGGCGGTGACGAAGATGAGCCTGATAGCACGGCTTCGCCTGGTAGACGAAGAGCAAGGCGGCGAAGACCACCAAGAAGACCTCCACGTTCTGCAGGTATTTGTTTTAATCTTTATCTTTTAATTTTACATTTATTATGACTAATACTTTGGTAGACGCAACTTAATCTAGCGTTTAGCTACGACGCTATATTGATGAGAATAATATAAAAAAAGAGGAAAATGGAAATTAATCAATTTACAAACCTACTGTCATGATTCTTCCAAAAAGTCCAATTGATCATCCTGAACGATGTGAGTATATGGTCAAATGTATAAACGACGAACAAATTTATTAAAGCATTTTACATCTTTCTGTTGTCACATAATTTTCCAGGAGCAACTCCACCTCGTGCTAGACGTCGATGCCATGCGCCATCTGCGCCGCCAGTCAGAGAAAGAGATCCGTTGCTAGAAGCTGATAGAGAAGCTGAAAGGAAATACAGGGAGCTCATCCGAGAAGCCGAGAAGTTGCTGGTGACTGTTTCAAGAGCGCCTATAGAGCCCCCGCACAATCCCAGAGTGAGGGAGCTCAGGGCCACCGAGGTAATAATTGTTAGTTTTTTCTATTATTATTTCTATAACCTATAACGAAATAAATAAATACAGCTCTTCATGACGTGATAGGTACACCAAAACACAACTCTCTCTCTCGAATTTACTATGCAAGATTTGTTTAGAATTTCCTAGAAAAACACTTCTTAAGAAATATTTAGAAAATAATTGAAATTTGTTGATTCACTTATGTCGTTAATTTATGTTTCTTTTAAATGTTCACTTTTTATGATTAGAAAATTTTGTAGCGAGCATGAATAGCATGGAAATCTAAAATTTTCTAGACTCAATTTGCATGATAGTTTTTTTTCTTCAACGCAAACAATCAAAAGATGATTTTCCATTTGTGATAATTGACACAAAAATCGATACAATATGTGGATTATTGATGATACGCATGCTGTCGGTTTCAAGGTGGAAGCTCCCCGGCGGAGTCCCGAGCGAACGCATATCACAAACTTTATGCGGGCGAACTCCCCCGACCCTCCTCGCCGGCTCTCTCCTGTCGCTCGACGCTCCCCTCTTGCAAATCCCCCTCCCCCCACAGCTGCCCAGTTCCACCCCCCTTCGCCGACCGACAGGCCGCACTCGGAGCCGCCGAAACGGAAGGCGTATGCTCGGGATGAGGTCAGTGTCCTCTTCACTACATCTATTTTGATAGGGCCATTTTTTGCCCTGCAACGAAAAACTGCATCTTTGGACCTTGTAAGTGTCTTTTATGTGTGTTCTTCTAGATTTATGATATTTCTTACTCTTGTTGTCTTTAGTGAGTACCTAGGTAGGTACAATAGAATTAGGAGTCCTACGACATGCCGTTGCGTTTTAGCGGAGCATGTGTGTGACGATAATTTTTAGTAGTAATCTTTATTATTTCAGTCAGGTAAGATTCTATTCTAAAGTGAGTTCTAAATTGACTTAGGCAAGTAGTTGGGTTCTTGAATGTCAATTGCGATATAAATGCTTTGGAAAATAGGCTTAGATCTATAAACACTTTGTTGCACTGACAGTTTTGGTCAGAGAAGAGACATAAAAAAGTCAAGAGGCGTTCAAATTTCGATTCAGTTCAAGGGGTACAAAGGTAGTTATGACCGTTTATGGACAAGACTTTAACCCAATATGACGTTGCTCATACATTATGTATCATTTTGTCGTCGGTCAATGACCACGAACAAAATGATAATTCACATCACACGAGAACTTAATAAATTAACCATGAAGATACCGTTAGGATTTGTTAACGCATCTGTACGTTTCTTATCAGCTGATGTGATTCCAGGTGCTGCAGACATTGGAGGGGTTACGAAAGAGTCTGCAGCAGCAGTCTGCGCTGTTGGCCGTGCAGCGTACGCGTCTCGATTCGCTATAACCTCCTCTTCCATTCCTTGCCAAACTGAAGTAGTTCCCTTTTTTGTTATCATATCCATGTAGTTAAAGGCTGCAGTACTTCCATCTGGATATTTGGTTAGTTAATTAATTCCTGAAATTGAAAGGTTAATTTTAGTTAATGGAAATCAAGTGCAAAGGCACATTGATAATAAGGTGAATGGTCAAATATATAAAATCTATAATTGAGTTAAACAGTCCCTGTTCTTCTCAAATAATGTTGATATTATGTTGTTTCTTTAGGTATTCTTAGATAGTAGTTAATATGATATTAATGTTGTATTCTTATGACATTGTTACCTTATAAATAATTTAAAATGTAGATATTATAATTTTATGAATAGATTCGCAACTAGTCAGACTTTGCAAGAAAAAATGGCGTATCCTATAAAAATTTAAATGTATGAATTAAGTGTAAGAATTGTTGATCCTTAAGCGAACACGATTATCCAAAAACTTTTTTTCTACATAACTCTTCCTATTCAGAGTGGGAGTACGAGAAGCCAGTAGTTCTTCCATATTTCCTCTACAAATCCCTCCAATGTTCTAGTCTAGTGGTCATTAGTTAAGGTAGGTTGTAGTGTCTTGTTATCGTTTCTAGGCGAGGCCACTCTATTACTCCAATAATACTCTTAGTGTCATTTTATTAGTAGTGTAGTAGCTCGGCTGTTGGTGTCTGCAGTGCAACTTCATGGACAATAAATATAATGATTATACATTTTCACTTTACGCTTATTGTTAAAATTGTAAGCGAAGAGTCATCTTTATTCATTAATCGACTTGTTTTGTTAAATAAAATTGTATTAAAATACTCATTATATATACTCACTACTCACTTACTCGACAATAATATAGTAAAATGAAAATTTTGTACTTTCATACGTGCATCATTGCTATGCATAGTGTTTATAATCTTCAAGGTCAGCAAAACATCTGCGACAGCACATAATTCAGGTAAATTAATGATGATTATTATGAACCACAATATGATAAGTATACGTTCTTACGTAATTACTTTTTATTAGGATGACATACATCCTACCATATTCTTCCATCTCTGTGTGTCAAGAGGTAATTATTTCTTCGTCGCTCAAACCACATTCCAAACAAATTTATTCTCATTTTTGCACCAACAGCCGGACAAACAGGTTAGATGTTCTGAATAGCACATGTACTCGAGTAGCGCCGTAGCATTAGCAATAGCGATCGGTCTCTAGAGGAGCGAACCGAGGCCACATTACGGCGTACTAAGACTGCGTTATAATAATTATACACAATGTTTACTCGTTATATCTTTGCGATCGGATTATGTTTGGGTTTCATATTATTAAACGATTTTTATTCTTTTGAGACAAAATGCTCTTAAATGTGCTTGTGTTACGTAAAGTACAAAACTTTACCCCATGTTAAAAGGTATTAGAAATTGTGTTTAGTGTAAAAAATAACTTTGTTGTCATTCTCTTTGATATTAACATTTATTATCGAGAGCTATTTACGATTCTAAAAATGCCTTTTTGTATGTACGATGTAGGACGAGAAGAAAATATTGCCAAGTAGGTAAGTTTGCACATGGCAAACTGTTTTCACGAACTGGTATGATTAACCATATACTTTTGTGTACCAGCAATATAGTAAGTTTACCTGCAATAAGGTAATCTGCATAAATAAATTAAATTTACTTTCGTACAGTGGCGTTTTGTGCCTTAGATGGGCTTTTATTTGTTGAGGCACGAGAAAGCGTTTTTCTTTTGTAAACAATCTTTACTTATCTTAAGTAAAGATTGTTCACAAAAACGTTCGCATTGCATTAATATATTTATATATTTAAAGTTATTTTTTAGAATAAATGCTCCCAAGTAGTAAGCTAAGTAATTCAAATCAAATAAAGGTACACTTCTCTTTAGATAGGCACGTTTGGCACTTCTTGCTCGAAGTACGGCCTGTGAATGCAAGAATTTTGGCTAACACACGTACACTAACATCTTTAGTAGGGCTTATCCAGCGGTAGATACGCCCCTCTTTTTGTACATAATTAAATATTTTGATGGTCGCAACGCTATCTTTATAATACAGGATTTAGTAAGTGATTCTTACCAACTTATTTGAATCTCTTAGGTACATATATAAACGATAAAACTATCTAAATATTAAATGTAATGAAATAAATATAGGGTTAACACCAATGTTTACATTAATTTTGAAATCCAAACATAATTCGAACGACAATGGCGCCCAGTATTGGAAGCCCATATTTTGTTAGTGCAATTTTGGAGGTAGACATGCAATGTATGCGACATAACCTCCAGCTATATGTAAATATTTATCCATTTACTTGTTTATTATAAGTATAAATAAGATTTATACGTTTAGTTGAATTTTCATTAAAATATTACATTGTGTTTACTAGTTTCAATGCCATCTGTTGGCAAGACCTTAAAACAGACAATTTACTAAGACGTCCATAGATAGCGCTGAAAGCATTAATATTTGCTACGACCGCTAGATGACATCATCAGTTTCGAGATCTATAGATCATTTTTGTCAATAGAACGTTCTAGATTAATTGCGATAGGAATGTCGTTACTTTTATTTTATTGAATTGCATAAAAACAAAACTATCGTAATCGTTAATGCATCGTGTCCGTTGATAAATGCACATACATTAATTGAGATTGTTGCTAAATCACACTCCATTATGTCTAAAGTAACTTTGGAAGGAGATTTCAATGTTTATGTTTTTTTTTATAAATATATACATATTTGGGTCCATTAAAATACATTTATAATGCACTTATAGAAAATTAATTACACTTTTCGTTCTAAATTGCATAAATGATTACGGTCATATAAAGCTCTTTGTTGGGAGATAGAACGCTCATAATTTTGAAATAAATAAAAGTATTTAATACGATTGATAATTCACATAACATAAATTTGTAAAAAATCTGTGGGACCAGATAGTGATGGTAAACATAATTATAAAAAGTAGACTTTGGAGATGCTGGGATTTGAACCCAGGACTTTCAGCATGCGAAGCAGACACTCTACCACTGAGTTACATCCCCGATGTTGGTAATTGTCGAAAATAGTAACTAGTTTAAAAAATTATGACGTCAATCTATGTGATGTATATGGCATGCTCTAGAATATTTCTATACGTACATATATACACTTATAATTATAGTTTAGTCATTTGACATGCGTCAGCAAATAAGTTTAGGCGATAAAAGTTTATTT
Source organism: Cecropterus lyciades (assembly GCA_002930495.1). NCBI lineage: Eukaryota > Metazoa > Arthropoda > Insecta > Lepidoptera > Hesperiidae > Cecropterus > Cecropterus lyciades. The sequence goes on along the minus strand of MOOZ01000198.1, from coordinate 437,475 downwards.
GAAAATATAAAAAAACCGGACACTTATAACTTGAACGTCGGTGTTACTCACTACTTGGAACTCATTTTAACCGGCATCATTCAGGTCTCATTACTACCCACCGGTCCCTTATATACGGCAAGACATTGATTTCTATGCATATCGATTATATAAATCATTATAATAATACAATAAAGCCTTGTTTTACAAAGATCCAATAAATACATAAATTGACTGACAAATTATTTAATTGACTGCCTAATAATGTATAAAACACACTTATTTAATAAGTAGGTATACTTAGACGTTGCAAAAGAAGCTCTAAATTAAAACGAAAAAAGGAACAGCAATATTTATCTCTATCCGATGTCTCCACTTTGTACGTGCTCTTGTAATATAAAAATTTAATCCCTTTAAAGGCAAAATATCTAAAAATCCTTTCGTAGTGGATTTCTATATTGTAAAAGAATACCTTTTTTTTTTTTTCTCGAGGGGGAAACCTTCAAAAGGTACCCGACGCCGTGGGAGCAACGCCGGGTTATGTGGGATTTT